>JAQGCC010002061.1:0-20065 GCA_034698905.1 Xestoiulus laeticollis | reverse complement strand
TGTTCGCACGATGGAAACTGCAACCGTGACAGGAAAGTCACAGCGGCTTTATTGGCTCCGTGAGAACGGGGCTTTATGGAGCGCTCACAGGTATCCCAGCCGTCCTATATTTCCTATAAATTCCTATATTTCTTTAAATTGTCCTATATTTTCATTAACTTTTGTTCAGTATTGTAATAAGTCCTAAAAAAGCTGTAAAAGTACTAAATATTCCACAAACAAAGTCCTGAAAGTCCTAAATATTTAAAAAAAAGTCCTAAATGCCCTCTGAATAATCGCGTAATTATTGTAAAAATTATGTTTCAAAAGTCGTAAGTTAAACGTACCCCAGTTATGATGACTGCTATATTCTTTGCAAAAAAAACAATGCACTAAAAATACAGTAAATTTTGTCCTTATTTTGGCATAAATGCAAATTAAAAATAAAATTTTATAGTATACATTTAAAAAGTCACAGTACAAGTGTAAGTTTTAAAAATTCCTAAAATTTAATCTTAAAAAAAAGTCCTGAATATTGACTATGAAATAGTGTTTGCCATCCCGCAGCTATAGTTCCTATATTTTAGAAGAAAATGTCCTATAATTCCTATATTTTTATCCCTAATAGTCTTGCAATGACGCGTAAAAAATGTTGTAGTCGTGGGAATCTCGTTATAATTGCCGGCGCTTTTCCGTTTAGACAAAAGCGACCAGGACGTGGAGCGCGAGCAAAGCCTGATCGATCAGTGGGTTTGCCTGACGGAGGAGCGTAACGCGGTCTTGGTTCCCGCTGCTGGCAGCGGCATACCGGGAGCTCCGGCCGACGGGTTAGTGCCCACCGATATCGCATTTTTGCGCTTTTCTTCGTTTTCCTCGTCGTTTACCGTTTTTCTTTGCCTGCCTTTCGTAGCGATCCTCCTTTGGGAATGGAAAAGCACACGCCGGTCCTCTTCCTGGATTTAAACGGTACGGCGGCTATTCACGCTGTTTTTTGGTGAAATACTTGCCAGCCATTTTGTGACGTTGTCGTTTTCTAGCGGACGACATGAGCACGATGAATTCTTCCGGAGAAGGTTTTCCAGTGGCCGGCGCCAATTCCATTCTGCCCAAGGAACAAAACGGACAACTCTTCAACTTGTCGATCGTGAAAAGCTGCGACAAAGACGTACGCCGATTTCATCCGATATCGCGACTCTCTCGGGTTTTAAACAGCAGCGTTTAAAAGATCCGTTTTCAATCTTCCGACTTAGGTTTGTGCGGTTGCCTCTTGGGATTCGTCCATCCACGACTCGATCCACCTGAACCGCGTGACTCCCACGGAAGAACGCGTCTACCTGATCCTCAAGGTGACGGTGCAGCTGAGCCACCCGGCCGCCATGGCGCTAGTGCTGCGCAAGAGGCTCTGCATCAACGTCTTCAAGCGACAGAGCCTGACGGAGAAGCTGCGCAGGAGGATGATCCGGACGGAGACGCTGGCTTACTCCAGCGTCATCTACGAAGTGGTTTCCAACATTCCGAAGGCGTCCGAAGAACTGGAAGACAGGGAATCGCTGGCGCAGATGGCCGCTTCGGGAGAAGACGGAAACGATTTCGACGGCGAGAGCTACATCGAGAAGTACACGAGGGGCGTGTCGGCCGTGGAGAGCATCCTCACTTTGGACAGGCTCCGGCAGGTAAGAAGAAGAAGAACAAGTTTAGGAATGGGGCTTTAATACGGCCGATCCAGGAACGAGGATTTGGTGATGACGAGAGAAACACGCTTGTTTTTCAGGACGTTGCCATCAAGGAACTGCTGGCGGCTCAAGGAAGACCGTTGCGAAAGACGGCCAGCGTTCCCAACATTTCTCACGTGAGTTAAGGCTGTTCGTTTTGCGGAGGGGATTTTTTAGGGAAAGAATTTCGGGGAGTATATTTTAGGGAGTGGGTTTTTAGGAAAGGATTTCAAGGAGCAGATTTTAAGGAATGGATTTCAGGGAGTTTATTTTCGGGGAAGTACTTTAGGGAGTGGTTTATTGGGGAAAGGATTTTCGAGAAAGAATTTCAGGGAGTTTATTTTTGGGAAAGGATTTTAGGGAGTGGATTTTAAGGAGTGGATTTCAAGGAGTGGATTTTAGCGAAAGGTTTTCAGGGAGTTTATTTTTGGGAAAGTATTTTAGGCAGTCGGTTTTAGGGAAAGGATTTCAGGGAGTGTTTTTGGGTAATGATTTTAGGAAGTGATTTTAGGGAGCGGAAACGTTAACGTTAGGCTATTTATTTTTGAAGATTTTGAAGTTTGACGGTTCTCCCACGAAACTCGACGAGCAGCTTCACGCTGAGAGTTTGTCTGACATCAGCTGCGACTTGGACATCTTGAGACGCGCCAAGACTCTCGCCAACGGGAAAAGCGGACAGCAGGAAGTACGGCCGGCCGCAAACGCTTTCGGATTGAGTGAGTTCAGTTGCACTTTCAGGGGGCGGATACGACACAAATACAAATCGGGTTTTTTTAAACTGGAGGTTTTTGCCTAAAATCTAGTCACGTTTCTGATTTTAAAACGTTGTTATCCGCCCCGTTCGTTTCTGCGCTAGACGTCCTCGTACGAGTCAACGATGATAACGAAACGCGTTCCTCGTCCTTTTCCACCTCGTTGAGTCTCGCTCGTTCTTTTCTTTCAGCTCGTCCCACTTTCTTGAATCTCAGCTTTAGTCTTAACTCTCTGCGTACCCAAGCCGCCAACAACAAGCGTACGTTTTAAAACAAACGCCCTTGGTGTACTCGCACGTTTCATCCCCGTTTTATCTTTACTTTTCTATTTGGGAGATAGTTTTTTTTTTTTAGTTTAAATCTAGCGTCTCGGTGTATTTTTTTAAATTTTTCTGAGTTTGCCCGTTTTGTTTTATCCCTTTTTCCTTCCTCTCGCCAATCGCACTTCTCTCCCGTCTGAGGAATGATATTTCCGCGCCCGTAAAACCTCTTGCATTTCTCCAAACCCGCATCGAGTAACCCGTTTGCATCCTTTTCCAATTCCCTAATTAGTTATTTTTTAGTAATTTCGTTTCTGTTTTTGAAGCAGCGAGTCCGCAACCCACCAAATTCATCAAACCCATGCGTACGCTGCTGGAGGAGCAGTACCACAGGGAAGTCACGCCGCTTCTGACGGACGCTGTCGTCCCGCAAAAGGTACGAACCGCACCTTACGAAAAATGCCCTTTTTCCCTCGCGCAGAACAGTTTAACGAAACTTGTTTTATTGTATCCGCACGAAGGGAATTCCGACCGATGGCACAGCCGTTGCGGTTCGCGAAAACTCTCTCCAAACCGCATCCAAGAGCAACGAAAGTCTAGACGACGACGAGTTCTGCGAATTCGAGTCGTATACGGTAATTCGTGAGGGGGAAATAAAGAGTCCGCGGGGATTGCGGAATTGCGGAATTGCGGATATTTATGCGGATAATTTTTTTTTGTTAGCAGCAGGGCGAAAGCAAAGATCTGACGAAGATGACCACGATCGGTTGCCTGAGTCATCCCCTGAGCACGCCCCTGAGAGAGACGGGCACGATGGAATCCTTCGGAGACGTTCAATCCAAGACGGCCGGCACGCCGAGCATGGTGTCCAGCGGTTACGGATCTCAAGCGGTTTCCTCGACCACTCTCTCCTCCGACGACTCCATGAGCATCCGCAGCATCAGCGTCGACGAGACGCCCGATTCCGAGGCCAAGATCTTCAAGGAACAGCCGACGGGCGACAAGTTCTTCCTTTCGACTTCTTCCTCCTCCACGATAAGAGGCGTCGATTCTCCTCTGGCCGAATCGAAATGCGACGAGGCGGAAGAGAAGCAATCCTTACGCGAAGAGGATCTCGAAGAGGCGGAGAAAAAGGATGCCGGAGGAGAAGAGATCGAGGAAGCAGTCTCGGAACTTCGCATCGTGGAGGATGATCTCGGCAGATCGCCCGCGGACGGATCCGAGCTTGCCATCATTCCTCCTCCTGCCTCCTTCTCCAACCAGCCGTCCTCCTGGTCCTCCTCCTCCTTCGAAACCCCTCGCGCGGCCACTCTGCGTCCCATGTCGGCGGCCATCAGGAAAAACGCCCCTCACAGGGCCTCGTACCCGTTCATGGAGCCGGAGGTCCAGATGCTGAACGCTCAGCTGGGACGCTCCAAGTGCGGCAATTCGGCGGAAGGACTCTCGGCCACCAGCGCGGAGAGAATCGATTCCTTGCTCAACAACTCGGAGGGCAGCCTTTCCACCTCATTCAGTAAGCCGGAATTTTACGATGTCGCTCCGCGGTCCCTCTCGTGGACGGCGCTCTTTCATTTTGTAACCTCGTTTTTCAGACGGCGACGACAGCGGCAGCGTGGGCTCGTTCGGAAGCCGCGCGGATCTCAACCGCCTGACGGAAACTGCTTTGCCCGAGTGGGTGGTTAAAGGGGAGAGCGTTCTCATTCGTCCGTACAACTCCTCGGGTGCGATAGCGTTCATAGGACCCACGGAATTCGCGAAAGGACTCTGGATCGGAGTCGAGCTGGACGCTCCCACGGGTAAAAAATCAAAGGGGGTGACGAATGGATTCTTACCGATTTCAAGCGTTACATCTCGTTTTTTCTTTTTCTTTTTTGTCTAGGCAAGAACGACGGTTCCGTGAGCGGAGTTCAATATTTCAACTGCAGACCCAGGCACGGGATCTTCGTGCGCGCGGATAAACTCATCCAGGACAAGAGAGGGCGAGGAATGCGGTCGCGGCAATCGGCCGCGAATAAACCGGCGGACGACGACAACGGCGGCGTCGGATTCGGACGCAGCAAAAGCAAAGGTAGCGACGCCGCTTTTCGAAAGTTGTCATTTGTCCGTTTCTTAAGGCACGTTCACACTGCGCGGAAACATAAAACAGTTTTCGGGGAACAGAATTTGGGGAAAAAATTTCAAGCGACATTTCCGTTCACACTGCAAAAAAAAAAAATTCCCCGAAATAAAGATGGACGAATTGATTTCAGTCCATCACGCTCTTACCAAGGTCCGTTTTCTAGCGTCTGCTCTGTTAGTAGAACGAGTAGAACTACTTAAAAAGGTTTAGAATTATAGAAATTTGTGATATGGTAACTAATTTTAATATAGCGTATTAAATTTAAAACGCAACTCGCACAATGGTTTCCTGAGACAGAATCACGGTATTACTTGCCACAGTATGTGGAAAGGCTGCAGTACCCCAGCAGAAAACCTACTTCACTTTATTCAAATAAAGTCAAGTGTTTTTGCAGTAAAGTGTAGTTTACGGCAGAATTTTAAAACTGTTGTTTTTTTGCAATTCTGTATGGCAGAAAAACTGCAGTAAAAGTTCGGTAAATGTGTGGTAAAATTGCAGTTTTTAAAGGAGGAAAAATATGAAATTACTGCACTTTTATGACACTTTTACTGCAGTTTATGTGCAGTAGATATTCAGTAAAACTATAGGCTAGCTTTTTTGCCATTCTGGAGGGTCGAAAACCTGCAGTGTTTCTGCAGTAAAACTGCAGCTTATCCGAATAACACTGCACTTTCACTGCACAAAAGCTGCCGTAAAAATGCAGCTATTGAGCAGTAAAACTGCAGTTTATCCAAATAAAAATGCAATTTCATTTCGAATAAACTGCAGTTTTACTTCAAAAAATGCATAAAACTGCAGTAATTCAGATAAAACTGCAGTTTTTGTTTCATTATGCTACAGAAAAACTGCGAATAATGTGAAGAAAACCAGTAAATGTGCATTTTCTGCTGAGTGACCAAAAGGTTTTACAAAAGATAAATTTTTCATGTTTTTTAAAAACAACTAGTGCAGTGTGAACGCCAATTTCCAACATGTTTTTGGTGTATTTTGTTTTCTGTTTCCGCGCAGTTTGAACGTGTCTTTTCGTTCGCTCATTGTTTTTCGTTTTTTAATTGTAAGAAACCTTGGCCAAGCACGACACTTTGCCTACGTCCGGGATGAGAAGAAGCAAGAGCCGAGGAGAAGGACTGGCGGAAATCTCGTGCGACTGCAAGAAATAAAGCGTTTTGCTCACCGTTTTAATTCCCGAATTTCCCGCTCCTTTCCCCCCCAGGTGATACGAAAGAGCGAAAATGTATCCTTAAATAATTGTAGCGAGGCTGGGAACGTAGAGACGCGTAAGGAAAACGCAGATTCTTAATTCCCCTTCTCCCCCCCCGCCACTCCCCCACCGAAAAATCTTCTTGCCACGTATATATACATATACACACATACACGATTTCTATCTATGTGCGTGCGTATTACTCCGTTAGAAAACCTACAATTTTTCCAGTTTTTATCGTAGTGCCGTGTCTTCGTTTTTTAACTCGTTTCCGCTTTCGTTCTTTTTTTTTTTAAACAAAACAAAAGACAAAAAGATGGACGTACGACACCGCAGACGACGTTTCGGAAACCGCTTAGGGTAGATTATTTCCACAATGCGAATCCCTTTAACCTTTTATAAGGTTTTAAACGTTGGGCGAACTCGTAAAATTCGATATTATGCAGTTTTTGAAAAAACTGGATTTTAAGACTCGGCGTAAGAATTTTCACGTAAAAGCAACAAAATAAGCCGAGTATTCCTACGTATTTATGACGAATTTATTGCATTTTTAATTGATTATTGCAGTATTATAGCGGCTCTGTCACATTCCTTCGGGTTTAAACCGTAGTATGTGGAGATAATGGTGTGCAAAAGTTGCAGTTTTTTTGTTAAAAAATGTCCTTTAAAGCGAAGCGATTTTCCGAAACGCCGTCGATCCCGGCCTCGTACCCCGTTTGTACATAACGTCCCTCGATCCCCTCGTAGCGAAACCCTCCTCGACCCGCTCCCATCGTCGATTTTCATCCTCCATAACTTGTAAGATACGTCCCGATCCACGTTGTAAATTTTATTATCGCCTTCCCCCGAACTCCTCCTTTAATATAGCTATACGGTTCATTCTCGTGTATATTTTGTGTCCTTTTCGAGATGAAGATTTATTTAGAGACGCTGGAGATAACGAGAGGCGGACGCTCGGCACTCGCTCAACCGACAACCGCGCGCAACTTTTCATCGCTTTTAGATCCGTTGAATTATGGCCGTATTTATTTTATTCGAGGGCTGGCGGAATTCGGCTTCGATCAGAAATTTACGCCTCGAAATTTGCATTCCACGGTTTCACAGAAACGTTTTTATCCGTGGTTTGTCCGCAGCGACTGCCTCGCGTCCGCTTGTGGTTTCTTTGCGTTTTTATCGATTTCCTTCGAGTCATCGTAGTACTAGAAGTATTCTCCTTAAATTAGCTATACGGTATTTAGCTAGGTGCCAAAACTTGAGTTTTAATTTATTGTTTTTCGGTCCGTTCGCAAAACGTCTTTTTTAACGGGCGAATCGCGATTTATCATTTTGCTCCTCTTCTCGCTTTCTTCTTCTTCTTCTTCTTCTTCTTCCTCGTACAGGAGGGAAAGTCCGGAGCTAGAAATCCCGATCTCGTACGCGGATGCTTTCAAGAGCAATTTCCAAATTGTATCCTCGAAAGCATCTGCAACAGATTTTTAATTTGTAAATTTTGAGATTTTTATGGCTCGGCATTATCGTTATCGTCATCATGATTATTATTATTAATATCGTCGCGGTAGTCGTTAGTATATTACGGAACTAAGCGGATTTTCGAAAATTATTAAGGAAAAAAACACTTAAAACGTCAGATTTTTGATTATTAACCGAACCGTAACGGTCTCACCTCGAAATCTGCTTTTACGGATTTACGCAGTCGGTGAGTTATTTGCCGCTGATCTCGTTATTTCTACGATAACGAAGATCTTAGCCGAGCATTTATTATTCGATCGCAAACCCTGATGCCGCTTTTTCGCATCTTCCACCGAATTCATTTTGGGTTTTTGCAGTTCTCCCGGACCTAAAACAATCCGTTTAGCGGTTCGGAAGTTTCGTTATAAGACCATTTTTGGCAAAACAGTTTGTAATTTGTTGACCAAACGAATTAACCATTCCAATAAGCTAACGGACGAGTCCCTTAATTAATTGTTAAAAAATTAATTTCAGGTGTTTAATGTATTTTATAGAGGTGAGAGAAAGAGCGGAGAGCGAATGTCCGAAAACGGTTTTTGTTTGTTAGCGCGAAATGTTGACTTTTTCGCCTAAATCTTTTGTATTTTATTTCCAGTATTGTTTTTTATTAATATTATTTAAACGAGTGTTTCGTAGTTTCAAATTTTTCGTCGAGTAGCTTTTAGACAATTTAGTTTAATTCTCGCTTCGATTACTTTTTCGATTTAAGCAAAAGTTGGAGAAAAATCTAAAATTTTGTTAATTTATTTGTCGAGTTTTTCATACGTTTTAACGTAAAATGATTTTTCTCCAAGAACCTAAACGCGTGGAATGAATCCGAATACAGGATTAGACGCTGGCTTTTGATTTTAGGTTTTTTTAACCTAATTTAGGGAAACCACTTTTATAACCTCGCTTTTTTCAAAATTTAATTATTATCTCGTTGCTAACTTTCAAAACACAAATATGGCGGTGGATTTAAAGATAAATGCCAGTTGATTTTTTATGATTTACAGATTTTTAGCATATTCTAATGACGGATTTTGTTTTAAGATGGATGGCAGCGAGATGAAATTTTCTGTTGGTTTTGAGATACAAAGTAAGTTAGAGGCATTTTTTTTATTTTGCTTTTCGTTCAATTTCCGACTAGTTAAGAAGGGGAGTTTTTAATTTCGGGCGTATTTTTTGGGGTAAATCGATATCGGTACTTTTCGACAAATAATTTTTGTGCCGCTTTGGTGGATTGTCTTTGTCTCTCTCATCTTGGCGATCGATGTGTTTTATCGCGAGTATGTCTCGTTATTTCTCTCCCATCGTCCTTCAGATTCATCATCGAAATGTTTGCTCATCCTTTTAGGACCAATTTCCGATGCTTCTTCTAGCGAGTGACGCCCTTTGTGTTTCCCATCCTCCTTTTCCTTTCTTCTTCGTATTTGTGTTGTTATTTCTCCAAACTGTCGAGATTCTGAAACCACCTCCGATCGATTGTCCCATTTAAACAAAAAAAAAAGCTGTTCTGCTGTAGTTATCGGTACTAAATTTATCATTAATAAAACTGTCTTTCCAAATGATACACCACCTTTTTTACTTGCCATAATTAACAACCCCTTTCCCACATAGCCATAATCGAACTCTTTCACTACTGTCTAATCAAATTTATGGATAAAAATGAAGAAGCCTGCCTCGTTATAATCTAACTTTCACTGAAATCTAATGAAATTCAGGGATAAAAATGCAGCTTAAAGTCCACGAATGGATGTGAAACGTGGTATAACATTTTATTTTTCAAACGCAAAACGTCTTAATACACTGCAAACTGTTGCACACAAATTATATAACATAACTTGTTAATCAGAGTTTCAACTTTGCTTTTTTCATTACATTTTAACAGTTTAACTTTTTTAGTTTTGCTATTTTTTTGTTTCATTTTTTTTCTATAGATAAAGTGAAAAGAATGTTCACGTGGGCTTTTCGTTTTTTAAAATCGAGAGAGAAATCAACGTTAACAGCAAGTTGCTGCGGCTGCGTGGGGAGTGGTGCGCAGGAAGTGCTTTTACATTTTCTTAACGGACGAATCGGGACGTTTCCATCGTCAGCCTCGCTTGACATTATTCCTTCTTGGGCGGTGTGCCCGTAACGGCTTGCTTGGCTTGGTGAGCCTGGAGCACGGCAACTGCTTCCTCCACCTGCAACAATAAAACCACAATCAGAAAAACATAAAACACATTTCACGCTATCCGAGAACAAGCACGGAAAAAAAAAAGTTTGTAATTTGCATGGTCTCTTCTACGAGGCCAAGCCCGTATGAGGACGAGACCTCGAGGAATATGGAATATGCAAGTTTCAACCCTCGCAAGACCCAAAGTCTCGGGATAAGTTTGTTCTCCGACGCCGCGACGGAGGAATTTGCTGCGATGAAACGGACAGCTCCCGTGCCGCTAGGACTCGGGCTAGAGGTTAACCCGAGCCCGGCGTCGTTACCGAATGTGGCGCGTCTTCAGAGAAAGAGCTTCTTACCTTGGCCTTGAGGGACTCCTGGTGCTCCAGCATGTGCAGGAGCTCCGAGTTGTCGATCTCCAAGAGCATTCCCGTGATCTTGCCGGCCAGTTCGGCGTGCATGCGCTGGATTAGGGGGAAGAGACGTTCTCCCAGCATCTGTTTCTGTTCTGCGGGTTGGGCAGCCGCCAGCATAGTGGCGGTGAGCGGATCGTGGCCCTGGATGTTGACCGCAGCCTGCTGGACCTTGAGAAGTAAGAAACAGAAGTCAGATACGTCCTCCAAGAATAGGAGGAGCTTGAGAAGTCATCAGACAGAAATGCCCACCTGTTGGACCGACTGCTGCGGCATGGCCACCGTCTGCGGTGGATTGCGCATGGTTGCCGTGTACTTGTAAGTGGGCCTGGCTGGAGACACTCCCGAAGTCGGCATTCCGGTCGGGGCACGGTTGACTGACATCTGACCTCCCACACCCGCGACGCCACGGGCTGGCTGTTGACCGGCCAGTCCTCTGGCGTTGGGGGCGAGACGCATGGCCTGGGCAGCACCCGTGGGTGGACGAGGGGTGCCTCTGGTGTACGGGCCTCCAGGCGCCTGCATTCCGAAGGCTAGAAAACGGACAGAAGGGAAATTTAGTTTACGGCCACTGGACAACGGGCGCGAGAGAGTGGTGGTGGTGGTGGTGCGAGCGGTAGAGGTACTCACGGGCGGAGTTTCCTTGGCCTCCGGGTCTGATCTGTTGCTGGGTGAGTGGCCAGCGAGGCCTGGCTCCTCCCACCTGCTGTAGCTGGGTGGGCGTGAAGAAACGTTGCGTGGGTGGCATGGTGGGCACGAAGTAGCTGGCAGCATTGCCCGGCTGGAAGACCTGCCCCACCTGCTGCATGCGCATGCCAGCCAGGCGCTGGATGTACTGCGAGGCCAAGTGGGCCTTGCGGTCCTCTTTCCGCTGGGCAAGGGCCACGTACAACGGCTTGGATACGATGATCCTCCCGTTCATCTCGGTCACAGCCTTGGTCGCTTCTTCCGGGGAGCTGAAGCACACGAAACCAAAGCCCTTGGAGCGGCCTTCGTCCAACATCACCTGGGGGGGAAAAAAAGATCAACACTCTACGGGTTAAAATCTGTCCTCGTAAGTCAGTTATTATCGCGCCTTCCCTAAGACTATTTTTTTTTGTTGTAATTTGCATGGTCTCTTCTACGCGGCCAAGCCCCGGTGAGGACGAGACCGCGAGGAATATGGAATATGCAAGCTTCAACCCGCGCAAGACCGAGGTCTCGGGATAAGTTTGTTCTACGACGCCGCGACGGGGGAATTTGCTGCGAGGAACGGACAGCTCCCGTGCCGCTACGACCCGAGCTCGAGGAAAAGCCCGGGTCAGCGTCGCTCCACCTTGAGCATAGAAGAGGAGGAGAAAAGTTTGTAATGCGTACCTTGGCGCTGGTAATGGTTCCAAATGGAGAGAACTCCTTGCGGAGTCTCTCGTCGTCTATGGTGTCGTCCAGATTTTTAACGTAGAGGTTGACCCCCTGGTAGCGGTTCATGCGTTCCTGTTTCATCAGCTCGAACTTGCGCTTGAGCTCAGCCTGCCTCTCCGCCTTTTTCTGAGCGCGGCCCACGTAGAGCGGCCGTCCGGTGATGTCTTTGCCGTTGAGCTCGTCCACCGCCCTCTCCGCAGCTTCCGGTTCTTCGAAGCTGACGAATCCGAAGCCCTTCGACTTGCCGTAGTCGTCGATCATCACCTTGTGGCTGGTGATTTTACCGAAGGCTTCGAACATTTCGCGGAGCTTCTCATCGTCCAGCTCGTCACCGAAGTTCTTGATGTAGACGTTGGTGAACCTCTTGGCTTGTTCTCCCAACTCCTTTTCGCGCTCCTTGCGAGGGATGAACTTGCCCACGTAAACCTTCTTGCCGTTGAGCAACATGCCGTTCACTTTGGCGATGGCATTGTTGGCAGCTTCCTCAGTCTCGAAATGGACAAACCCATATCCTTTCGATTGGATTCCAGTCTCGTCGAAGGCAACCTGTACGGGAAGGAAGGAAGAAAAGTTAGCTACCTGGAAGCAAGGACCAAAGGTTCGTAGGTCCGCAACATTTAAAACGTGCCTTGCAAGACAAGATGTTTCCAAAAGCAGAGAACGTGTCGTACATCGACTTGTTATCGATGGTTTTGTCCAGATTCTTGATGAAAATGTTGCCGACTCCGGATCGCCGCAATGAGGGATCACGTTGCGACCACATGATGCGAATTGGTTTGCCCTTCATCACGTCGAAGTTCATGGTGTCTAGCGCCCTTTCAGCTGTCCAGGGAAAAAATGTAAGTCAACATTTAAATTTTATTCTAAAACTTTGCTTTTACAATGCCAAATAAGTTTGAGCTCAGAAAGACCAGTTTACTTTTTTAGAAATTTCACCGTCGATGGCTTTATTTATTTTGAGATTAGTTTTGATCAACAAGGGAATGTAACGCACTTTGGGAATTTAGGGCAATTAAAGCGGAAGTGGCGATAACGTTGCCCTTCCCAAGGTTTGATTTTCCCCACTGATAACAAATATTTGCTTAAGATTTTGAAGTAGATTAGATTTATTTAATCGAGAGAAACAATAGAAAACGCAGCTAGCAGTAGCTTTTTAGGTTACTTGGAAACGCCCGAGGACGGTTCTGGTCAATAGGTTGAAAGTTTTTTGGTTTAATTCCAAGAGTCAAGATGCATGTTTAATCAACAATAAATTTTATTATATAATATTGAGGGTCTCCTGAAATTTGCCCAAAAAATATACCTCTTAAAAAGGGTCAAGTGAAATCTCATTAAACCCTATCAACTACGAGGAAATGAAAAGAGGGGTGGTCAAGATTATTTTATTGTTGGAGTATATGTGCGTCTATGCATATGGAAAACAGTTTCTCAGAAAAGACCCTTTGAAAATATTTTAATAGGCCACGTGAGCCCTAATTAGCAACCATATTGAAAGAGGGGAGGGGGGATAAAGATTGGACTGGAGGAAATGAGAATAGGGCTTTGTGGAGCAAGGAGGGAATGTGACGATTGGTGGGTCAAAAATCTTTTTTGGGTCCCAAAAAGTTCTCTGACAAAATACCCTTTGAAAGTAGGCCACGTGGACCCAAATTACCAACCATATTGAAATGAGGAGAGGGATTAAAAGATTGTACTGGAGGAAATGAGGCTAAGACTTTATTGAGCAAGGAGGGTCATCGTCTATTTTTGGTATCATAAAGTCACCTTCCAAAAATTTAACCTCTGACAAAAGACCCTTTGAAAGTAGGCCACGTGGACCCAAATTAGCAATCATATCGCAATGAGGGGAGGGTGATAATTATGAGGGGGGTTCAAGACTTTGAATTTTGTATTTTTAGGTCAACTGACCGGTCAGTATCCGGTTCAGCATAGGCCTAGTTAGCAAATGAAAATATTGTCTGGAATTTTAAAGAGGCGAATGTGATTGTGGGGTGAAGGTCGATGGAAATTAAGACGTAGTTCTCGGGTCTACGTCCCCACACCATATGCCTGAAAAATGAATTTATGAATTAATTGCCCCAATTTATTATCCTCGTAAATTGGAGTTTTGCTAGCTTTCACAGACCGCCAAATATAAATTTAATTCATTCGCTCCATCAGCCTATTATTCCTAATCGTAATGGACGAATGGCCGCCATTACACAGGACAAAAAAAAAATGAAATAGTACGCAGCATGCGTACGACAGAATCTATCTAAAACAGCCCCAAAATTATATATTTTATTGAAATAAGTCGTGGATTATAAATGCCGCTCTTTCTCCATTCACAATTTTACTCAAATCAAAATAAATGAATTAAAAAACGGTGAATTCTATTGCAACGCATGCTAGTAGTTTCACAATGCTGACGCAATCGCCTCTCCCGCCCATATTGAGTCCTAAAAGCCCGTCTGAGGTCACTCCTCAGACATTGTTTTTATTATTTTTTTTTTTTAATTCCTGAAATGAGTATAAAAGGTGGCTTACCATCGGTGGGTTGTTGGAAATTGACGTAAGCGTAGCCGAGAGATCTTCTGGTGATCATGTCTCTGCAAACTCGAATGGACAGGACTTGCCCAACTGTTGAGAACTTCTCGAAAAGCATGGCTTCGGTGACATCGGACTGCAAATCGCCGACGTACAGCGATGCCAGAGGATAGTTGGGTCCGGCGTGATTCATTTTCAGGCTGTTATTTCAAACTTTTTCCTCCTTTTTTTTCAATCTTCTTCTACTTCTCTCCTTTCTTCAGAATGAAATCAAGATGGCGGCGGATGCACGTTCGTTCCAAGTTTTCTTCTCCCCGTTGATTTTTCTTCTTGGTTTTTCGCTTAGTTTTTCAGATTTTTTTGGTATTTTATGTTTTTTTCTTTTTTAGTAATTTTTTAAGTTTTTTTATAAGTTTTTTTTTTAACTAGCGTGCGTTGTGTCGACCGCGAATTAAAAAGTACAACAACAACCACGTGAACACTGTAACGAAGAGAAGGCCAGCACGAGCCTTTAAATACTACCCGATCACCTAAAACTACTTCCACGTGCGTACCAATGCGCGGCCTAGCGGGAAAGAGCGGGAAGCATGTTTCGACCGAATTTAACCCTCTGAAGAAGCGATCGCGAGCGTAGTGTCCTCTTTCGGAGATGACTTGGTTCGTTCTGTGACTTCTGTGAAAATTTTCTTTTGAAACCCAATTTAATTCCACATTTGCTGATGGACTATGACGTTGGAGTGCCAGCGTACGCTTCTTGGAAGAGGGGTAAAAAGGTCGTATTCCAGATCCGGTTAGCTTCCGGGGTCCTCCAAATGAGTTGCATGGGCTAAAGGGCGGGGCTAAGCAATGTCGCAATGCCCTAAGGAACAAATTCCCATTTCCCCCCTTCATCCGGTGCTTATGAAAAATAAATTTAATATTGAAGACGAAATTAATTGAAACTGTACGAAATAGTATCAAATAAAAATAGGCGCAATGACGATGCGAAAATCTATGTTTTTTATTAAAGTTTCAACGGGTTAGGGGAATTTAAGGCTGAGTTAGTTGACGCCATTGAAAAATTCGAAAACGTGGTGTTCCAAAGAAGGCTTAAATATAATGTCTGTTTTTGTGCAATATGTGGTCGTTAGAAGCGATTTAATCAAGCAATTAAGTTGGCCTTTTGGGGCTGTTATTGCCCAGGCTTGTCACGCCAGTTCTGCAGTAATGCATTTATTTCACGACGATCCCAATAATCAGGCCTATGTGGCAGATTTGGAAAACATGCACAAGATCGTCTTAGAGGTAAGCCGGCAGCCGACAGTCCGACATATGACGAGCCGACAGCCGAACCGTTTTAAACTTTAGCTTAAAATTGAGATATTTTCACCGTCATTATTAATTAAGATAATTATTTTTGCATTTATTTTAGCCTCACGTAGCATAAAATAAATATTTTCTATATTAGTAGTAGTGTTTATTACGCATAAGATGTCGGCTTACATTCTGTCGGGTTTGAATGTGGGCGTGGCTGCATGTGCCGAATTGGACCAATCAAATCGCTTTCTAATTTGCAGGCCAATGACGAAGCGAGTCTTCTGGAACTGGCGGCAAATTTGAAGGTAATTAACAAAATTTCGGTTACTAATTTGCGTTAATTAAACAATAAGTTTTTAATTGATTGATTCGTTTTAAGGAAAACAAGGTGGATCACAAGCTGTGGATCGAACAGCCGGAGAACATAGCTACCTGCTTGGTTTCCAAGCCTTATAAAAAGGAGGATATTCAAAAATATTTCAAAAAATTCAAATTGTTCAAATAGTTTTCTGTAGTCATTTTCTAAATAAATTAACCTTTGACCTATAAATGTCAAGTTTAATTTTTTTTAAAGAAAGCTTAGGACGCGATCGCCTTTGTCAGCCCTATTAATCAGGCCTGCAAATCGGGTAAAGGTTTCCAAAAATAAAAGATGCAGAATTTCGTCCGTAAACAAGCGAATAAAATCGTGTCCTCAAACCCGTTGAAAGTGAAACTTTCCTCGGTGACGGCTTCCAATTCACTGGCGTGCGAAAGTCGCTGCAACGAATCCTCCACTTTGACGACGACGACGGCGGCGGCCTCGAGATGGGCTTGGAACGACTTTGCGATCGCGCTGCTGCTCGGCCTGGTCAATTTTAGCCACACCATGTGTTACTCCGTTTTATCGCCGTTTTTTACGCCCCTCGTAAGCATTTCTCATTTTAGTTTGTCTTAAATATATGTCTTCGGAAGTGAAAACTCTTACGACTCGTTAGGCGGTCAGGAAAGGAGCTTCCCTCGTTCAAGTCGGAATAATCCTCGGATCTTTCGAGTTTGCCGGGATGATATCCAGTTTGGTTTTAGGACATTACGTAAGGTCGAATTTCAAACATCGTCTAATTTTATTTTTAAATCGCTGTGTTTTAAATGAAATTATTTTTCCAAACTTAATTGAAGTTGATCCGCATCGGTTCGAGATTCATGTTCATTTCAGGAGGTTTTGGATTGGGAATTTCCTCCGTCTTGTTCGGGTAAGTTTATAAACTTAATATTATTTTCTTATTTCGACTTGCTTTACCCCGACCTTTGTTTTCCAGCTGGTTGATTCACGTCGAAAACGGTGTTCCGTTCGTGGTCCTTTGCTCCCTGGTCAGGGTTTTTCAAGGAGTTTCCAGCGCTGCAGTCAGCACGGCATCCTTCGCCATTTTGGCCTACGCTTTTTCGGACAACATTTCGTCCTTCGTGGTAAAACAGTGGCAAATTCTGACTCTTAGTTTTTGTATTTCGTCAACCGATTTTGTTTCGGTCTAGGGAGGACTGGAAACGTGCTGCGGCTTGGGATTAATCGCCGGCCCTCCGATCGGTGGGATTTTATATGCGGTACGAAATTGCTCGATTTGCTACGAATGAAAATGTCGATTAAAGAGGATCGTAATCCTTCCAATTTATTTTTAAAGTCCGGAGGATTTAAGTTGCCGTTTGTCTCGGTCGGTGGTCTCGCCGTTTTTACGTCCATCCTCGGTTATTTTTTCATTCCTTCTATAAAAGGTAAACGACACATTTTGACGAGCGAGTTGTCATTTTGGTTTATAATTTCTTTCCGTTATTTAGACAAGTGCGAATGCAGACCACGTTCGTATTTGCCGCTGATTAAGAAATGCGGTTTGTCGATACCTTTCGCCGCCACCGTTTTGTCGACGGTGTCGTTGTCTTTTATGGATCTCGCGTTGGCCGCTCACTTGGAATCCGTGAGAATCAAATATTTAAGAAGACGATAAGCCGAAAACAAAAAAGTTTTAAATTTTGTTTCTTCGTTTTTTAGTTTGGCCTTTCGCCTGAGCGAATCGGACTCATGTTCCTGGTCAGTTCGGCCGGTTACACGATAACGGCGCCTCTGTGGGGACTTTTGGTCGATAAAATGGTAAAACGATAAGTTATTTTTATATCATTTAAAACTAAATTTAGAAAAGTGTCAAAATGAAACTAACTTTTTAAGCATTTCTTAATTTTTAAAAATTCGACCAAAATCTTGATTTTTGAAATACTATTTTTCAAAACAGCGATGTACGAAGACCGTGATGATGATCGGAGGATTCGTGGTTGCCGCAGCGCTCGGGATTTTAGGACCGCTGTCCAAACTCGAATTCGGATCTAGCCTAGGTTTAGATTTTGCATGGATTTCCCTCGCGGTTTTGGGTGGCGGCATCTCGGCCGAAATCATTCCTCCCTTCATCGATTGCCTCGAGCTGGCTGCGTAAGTCTGTCTTTTTACTTTTTTAAAATTGGGACTAATTAGCACTTTCAGAATCATTTTAATTTACTAATTAGAAGATTAAAATAAATGTTCCTGGAAGTAGGCAATCTATGCGTACATGCGAGCATTACTCTATGGCGGAAAAGCTCGCTTACACGGGGCATGTGAGAATGACCTAGTGACCTCTGACCCTTTCAGCCAATTGAATCATTCCGAATTCTATTAGCATGCTAATTAACAGTCCAAGAATCGTTTAAATGCACTAATTAGCATATTTTTAAATAATTTAAAAAATTCGCTCCTGAAAGTTGGCAAATGACGCATTACTCTATGGTGGAAAAGCTCGCTTATAAGGGGCATTTGGAAATTGCATGACCTCGATCTTGACCTATGACCCTTTCAGAGTGACGTCCTGCTTTTATTGTAGGTTACAAAATCGCCAAAACTACAATTTTAATTGGCGGATGTTTATAAAAATGTTTGCGCTGGTCAAAGTCGTTTCAGTCTGGACTTAAATTCAAATTTTTGAAATTTTTTCAATAAAAATTTAAATTTTAATAACAGAGTAATTAAAGTATTATTTTAATAATATTTGATTGTCGGTTTGTCACACGTGTATGTGGTTTCAGGCAGAGCGGTTATCCTCGCAGCTTGAGCACCTTCGGATTAGTTTCTGGATTAACGAATACCTTTTACTCTTTGGGGTACAATAACATATATATCATCTCAATTATTTTTAAATATTTGTTTATTTAAAACTATTATAAAAAGTTATATTAAAATTAAATGTTAATTTTTTTAGTTCGTTTTTGGGTCCTTCGTTAGGAGGTTTAGCGATTGACAATTTGGGATTTATTTGGTCAATCGCAGCGATGGCTGTTTTACATCTGTGTCTAGTAAGTAACATTATTTTTATATTTTAAAACAAACTGAGCCCTAGAATTCATTTACATGTATTTTTTGTAAAGTGCAAGCTAGCTACTGTACGTACGTACGTTAATCTTTTAGAATTTCACTGTTTTATTTAAATATTATTTAGGGTTTAGTCATTGGCGTTTACGTGACGATTAAAGCATTAATAAGAGATCGTCCAGAGAAAGGTTATGAAAATATTTGACATTCTGCCATTTAAAAAATAGTTTTTGTTTTTATTTATCGCGTTCAAATTCAAATGTTTATTGTTGCTCTTTTTGGAATAAATTACTCCATTTTAGCCGTTTCAAATTCCTGAAATAGTCTCCTAAATTAAATCTACTCAAAATGGTAATTTTTAAAATTTTCCGAAATGTTGAAATTCCAAGAATTTAAAAGTCATTTCTCGGACAATGGTCGGAAGGTCACTGGTCACTGGTCACTGGTCAGTTTCGAGTGTCCTTATTAAAAAATATCCACTCCAGCTTTCCTAATTCTTGTTTTCGTTAAGACTTTCATTGTCATCCTGTTGAAGTGGTCAAAGTCAATTTAAAGTGCTCCTTTTGACCTCTTTTATTTCTTTTCCCATTTTTGCCACACCCTGTAAAGCCCTGTGTCGAGACTTTTGGTCCACCCTGTAAAAGGCAGAGTGCCCAGATTTTCACATCGCACATGTGCAACGCACTACCGTCCCCTGATTGGTTGGATTCGATCAGGTGACCTCTGTGATCCAATCAGGGGACGGGAGTGTGGTGCACATATTGGTTGTGCTTCCTCCTACAAGACTCCGTACATAAATTCGGTACCAATGACCACTTCTAGTTTTTGTAACACGCTGTAAAATTCCGTGTCTATGCTTTTGACCCACCCTGTATTTGTTATTGGCGAGTGACTCCTACAAGACTCCGTACATAAATTTATTACCAATGACTATGCCTATTTTTTGTAACTCACTGTAAAATTCCGTGTCCATGCTTTTGACCCACCCTGTAGTTATTGGCGAGTGACTCCAACAAGACTCCGTCTTGCGCTTTGTACCACGCCATCTAGTGGTACAAAGCGCATTTAACATATCTGCATCAATCTTGGGGGCAGTCCATAAATTACGTCATGGGAGGTAACCCATTTATGACGATGCGTGATGAGGGGGGAGGGAAGGAGAGGGAGGGGAGGGGGGGGGGGGAATTAAGAAATGTGACGTCATGTGCTTCTTTAAATAACAAATTTAATAAAAACATTTTTGCCATTATAATTTACATATACGAAATGCAGACTACACGCGATGATAACCAGTTTTCGAGGTGAGGGGGTGAAGTCCTAAAGCCGAGCATCCACCAAGCTCCTCATGATGCGGTATCATTGTTGCACAAACAAGTTTTTCAAAAAAGCACAA
>JAQGCC010002060.1:0-20079 GCA_034698905.1 Xestoiulus laeticollis | reverse complement strand
CAAATTCCATATTACAATGTCTTAATTTAAGACATTCAAATGTCTTGAATCAACAAAAATAAGACGTTTTAAAAGTCCTGATTTCGTCTACAACAAATTGTCTTAATTTAAGACTTGTATTTTTTACAGTGTACCCACATATACATGTACATGTAGGCTACCTATGCAATTTCATATGGGTGCGTGTGGTTAATCAGTTCACTGGAATAATTTAGCTGACTTGAGATGTATTTCAACCTCTATAGACGATGGGGAAGCTCGAATTTATTTAAATACAATCTTTGTTTGTCGGTACTTTTATTAATTAAAAAAGCATCAACTCGGAAAAATTTTCTATTGTTTTTTGGGGTTTTTATTTGTTAGAAAAACCCGGAGTCAACCAAAATTCCTGAGACATACCCAAGGGTCAACCAAAATGAAACGAACCAAGGAAGAAAATTTTCCGGGTATATATATCTCATATCGTACGGGGGTCAAAGTTCCTGCCAAGTGTAAATTTCTACTGAGGTTTTTATTTTTAGATATCAACCTCCCCCACGTGCGATATATATACTTAAATAGACATAATTAGTGCTCCATCATCTCATTGTTTTGATAGAAACTTTTAATTCAAGAATACATGTATATTCCAAGCTATTGTTATTAATTACAATATACATCTATACAGTAGTACTTCTGAGAGAGTCGTACATGTACATGTAGTCTATATACATGTATACACCAAAACATGTAAATAGCGAACCAATAAATATCGATGACCCTGTAAATATCGTCTTATTATAGCGTTAACTCATAGTCGGCATGGTGTGTATATGGTCATCACTTTAGCTGAACCTGCAAATAATGCTATCCCACCAAATAGGACAACTTTTGGTTTGGTACAAATGTTTTGCGTTATTCACAGGTTTTGATGCACGGTATCTCAACAGCGCCGTTGTACGTCCCACCAAAATTAAACACAATCTAAATCGTATTTCATGATCGATATGTTGAAAATGAGAACGTGTACACCTACATATATATGTTGTACATGCGATTGATTGTGTGTGTGATGTGTTGTACAAAAATATATTGTTGATTTGGGCTTCGTGTCAAGTTTTATGGTACACCATTTTTTCCTAAGCAGACGTTTTGTTTCAACATAAAACAAATATGTATCTAATTGCCATCTGTATGACGAATTCGTCTCGGTCCATATCGTCCGACAAATATTAATGTTGATACCATCATACGAATTGCACTAAGGGTTCTGTAACGGATGAAGAAGCTTGAGTAACTTTTAAGTGAATAGATATCTATTATCAAACGATGGCTGTGGAACAGGTAAATTGTGAATTATAATTGTAAGATCAAACATTTTCATAAAATGTAGACGAATTTTTTCAATTGTTTCAATTGCAACATGTATTAAAAATCAACTTAGAACTTGCAGGAAATTTGTATTGGTTGTTTTATCCCATATATCCATTCAAGTGTTGTTCAGGGACGATTTATTACATGTATTTAACAGAAGTGAATTTCGTTTGATAAAGTCAAATCTGCTGATATTAAACTAAACTGGCCTCTATTTTGAATACTTGACAAGAATCACTTGAATTTGGAGACGAATTTTTTAATTAATGATATTAGAATTTAATTCAGTGCCGACCACCCTGTAACACCCTAAATACATGTAATATATAAGTTTATCTTATTTAATATAGTACATTCTCTGCAACTATTTGGAATATATCATGGAAACTTATTTTAAAATTATATTTTGAAATGTTATTCTGCATTCTAACAAGTGTGTATTATTATTATTTATTTAAAAAAAGGCCTTCTGCAGAATCTGTAAGGTCAGTTGCAACAACAGAGTAACCATGGGTTAAAAAAAAACAATTGTGAAAAAGTTAACCCAGCCAGTAGGCAGGGTTAGATTAATATTCTAGAATAAAAGAGAGGCCATTTTGTTTTATGCATGGATAAACATGAGTTCTAAAACCTTGGGTAATTTTATCATTGGTTATTTGGTGCAACACAAACAACTAACCTGGAGTTATATTTAAACCCGAGGTTAGTAAACCTAAGATTTTAACCTTAGTTGGTGCAACCTTCCCTTAAAAATTCCTTCTCTAAAATACACTAGGAACAAGCACATAGATAAGTAGCAAATTATAGGACAATTTCTGTATGTCAAGCTGCACAGTGACATTGCTATGCCACCTACTGGTACATGTAGGTGTGAAATCAGTAATTTGTAAATATACATGTAGGTTTTAAAACAATCAGCATGGGATCTGCGTCAAGGCAGCAAGTAGCATGCAACTTTGGTGTGCAACCCGCCTAAGCGCCACTTTTTAGGGTAAAAACAGCGTAGAGCATGGAATAGCATGGAGCATAGCATATGCCTTCAAATGCCGCGTTTTGATTGAGCAATCGAGATTTCCTGCCATCGGGAAACCAGTCGAAACGCTGCATTTCAAGTCCATGCCATGCTCCATGCTATTCCATGATCTACGCTGTTTTTACCCTAAGACAAATACCAAATTTCAAAACTCCTTGACCTTTTGCACCAAAACATATTTTCTCTAATCAATGAACTACAGTGTAGTTGCAACGTTTGTAGTTTACAGAAAAAACTTAGTTTTTTTTACTGTATTATTATCTTTCCCAGAATGAAACTGATATCGATATGGACAGATCCTGCATGAACTGGATTTTACCACATGCACACATAGGCATAATGTGGACTGCCTTAAGCGTTTGGTGGGCAATAAACATATTTGGCAATTATTTCGATTCTGTTGCTGGACGTCGACATTTTCGGAGCCAGATGTTTTATCTTGGCCCAATCCGGGAACAGCGGATGGAACCCTGGTTTATCGTGATATTTTCTGGACTGATAATAGCCGGGATATTGTTTAATGCTGTGGTGCATTCTAGCATGGACTCCTTTATCCACTTGTCGCTCCCTTTTCCATTACTCTTTCTTGGAATAACAGAATTGCTGATTTGCTGGCATGTACCACTTCCAGGGAACCTGGATGCTGCCATGTTAATTGTTACACTATATCTAAAAGCCTTTATGACTTATACGCATCTGACTGGATTACCTCCGCTTATTACACAGGGTCACTTGAACTTGGTTTTGAATGATATTATGATTATCTTGGCAATATTGCTCGAGTGTTTTTTTAGAGAGAGTTCTGTATGTGCTCTTGCGCGGCCATATTTGTGTTTGGTAGAAGGCACGTGGTTCATTCACATCGCTTTCAGCCAATCGACTTGCGATTATGTAAGCTGGGACTTCAATGACTTGCAGTTGGTAATGGAACAGAATGCATTGTTTACTTGGCATTATTGCTTTCACTGTTGTGTTATTTTTATTATTGGTTACGTCACCTGGCGTTTCAAAATTGGCAACGAACGTAATATTTCCTACAGAAAATTACTGCCTGATGATAATTCAAATGATAAATATGGAGAGATTCCAAAAAGAGTATGTTAAGTGACTATGCAAATAATGTAATAGCCTACTGTAGAGCCATGAAACGATGGACTCTGTATGTCATATTTGCATTGAAAAACACAAGTGTAAATGCAAGACATGCCCACGGCCATATAAATAAAGATTTTACAATAAAAACAGTTGTATATTGTAGATTAATTATCTTTCTATGGCACCATGATTTATTTTTTAAAAGCTTCAGGTATTTAATAAAATGGATTTTTATGCAGCGTTGCCCTGGTGCACGTGCACAGACAAAATTCTTTTTTTCATGGTGACTTTTCATACGGACGTACTTCAGGGGGAACTGAACTGACTCTGAACTGTATGTTTTGCTATGAGGGAAATTTTGATACATACTTTTAAAAATACTACTTGTTATAATACAAAAATAAAAATTGATAAAAATGCAGTATTTTTGTAACTACTGCATGATCAAAATTTCATAATTTTCCCATTTATAGGGGACTGTAAATGAAAAAAACAAACTAAAAGTTTTGCGATAGTTCCTCGACACGCCACTAGGTGGCAGCAGGTACTGGCACGGTGTGTATTCCAAAAAAAGTAAGTATTTTAGTTTTTAATTTTTTAAAAATTGCCAATAAATGAGAAAATTATGAAATTTTGATCAGGTAGTAGCTACAAAAATACTGCATTTTTATCAATTTTTTTTTGTATTATAACAAGTAGTTTTTTTAAAAGTATGTTTCAAAATTTCCCTCAAAGTAAAACATGCAGTTCAGAGTCAGTTCAATTCCCCCTTAAGCTTTAAAAAAAACCATTAGCAGTAACATTGTTAACCCTCAATAAGCCTCGAATAGGCCTTGAAGGCATAGACGTCTGCCCTTATTTTCAATATTTAAAAATCACATGGGTTTCATAACACTGGGTAATTTTATCTAGGTTTATTTGGTGCAACAAACAGCAAACCTGGAGATTAACCTGGAGTTGTATATAACCCGAGGTTAGTAAACCTTAGATTTTCCCCTGTACACCAGGTTACTTTTGCTACTCAGCGAATTATAAAACGTGGCAGCTTTTGATAGGGGTACTCAAACTGATGCCAAAAATTATGCACTTGTGTTCAGATAGCCTCGTCTCACTGACCTCAAAAAATGTCGACTTTAGGATTGACATTTTCACTCAATCAAAATTCGAATTCTGATTGATTGGCCAATCCATCAAAGTCGAAATTTTTGAGTTCATTGCAGAGAGGCTATCTGAGCACAAGTGCGAAATTTTTGGCGTCAGTTTTGAGTACCCCTTATTCAAAAGCTGCGAAGTTTTATAATTGGCTGCACAGTAAAAGTAGCCTGGTGTATACAGGCACCTTTAGTTGGTGCAACCAGCCATAATTAAATCGCCTAGTAGATTACATTTTCACAAAGAATACACCAAAACCTGTAGTATAAGAACTTACATACAGCACACAGGGGGACAGGGGAAAATCTAAGGTTTACTAACCTCGGGTACTATACAACTCCAGGTTAACCTCTAGGTTTGCTGGAAGTAGCAATAACTCAGTCAGAACGGATCGATTTTAAAAAACTATACTTACCTTGATATAGAGCGAAACCTGTGAAACGCAAAATGCACTATGTGTTTTTCAGGGACAGAATCGTGATTTTATTTGCTTATTAGGAATAACCCTCACATAAAAGAATTTTGATCCACTAGGAAATCCCACCATGTGGTTATAAGTGCAAAGGGAAATACATAGCATAAACGCCTTAAGTGAATGTATGTTCCCATTTATACAAATGCATGTAATTTCCACATTGAATAGGACGGAAGTAAAAGCAAAGCGAAATTTACATGTATGTTCTTAAGAGGGTTGCATACCAGAATAAGCTTTTTTTAGAAATTATTTTTTTATTTAATTTTGGAAACTGATAGGAACAAATGCAATGTAGTAAGACCTAGCATAAATATTCTACTATTTGTTTAAATATATGTATATTACGCTTCATGGAAATATGTCCGTAAAGTTTACCAGACCCTCTACAATTATAAACTTTATGGACATATTTACAAGCGTAATATACATATATTTAAACATATAGTAGAATTTTTATGCTAGGTCTTACTACATTGCATTTGTTCCTATCAGTTTCCAAAATTAATTAAAAAAATAATTTCGAAAAAAAGGCTTATTCTGGTATGCAACCCTCTTAAACTTTAACAGCACATGGAAGTGATATAAAAAATCTGGACTTTTATTCTTTCAGAAGTTGTACATGTAAGTTTCTTTTCTGCATGCATTTTTCAGTAATGTTTGGGATAAAAACCATTAAAAACGCAACTTATTTATGTATCCTAATTATATAAAAAAATGTACAACTTTTTCTGTATGGTCAACAGTTTAGCTGAACTAAGTGAACTTTCAAATAGCATCCCTCCAAATAGCACAATTTTTAGTTAGGTCCCAATGGTTTACATTATTCACAGGTTTTGGTGTATATAAAATGTCAATCTGCCCTTGCCTTTTTTAGAGCTTTCGAGCCTGAACCTCTATGAATGTTTGCCTCTTGACTCAATCAGAAGCCATGCTTGTTTCCTTGGAAACCAATTGTACACTATGAGCTTTTGCTAAATGGTCCCTATACATAGGTCGCAAGAATCGTTCTGAACGAAAAAGCCTGTGTGAAAGTAACAAGACATTAGATTCATTACATTTGTTCAACTTAATTAGCATAGCCTGCGCATAATGTTTGCCAGAAACTATTTCCACGTTATTTGTTCCTTGTTTTGTAACAGTATAAAATCGGTATACTATCGTACATTGTATATGCACTAAGACTCGCAATCACCGAATGCATGGATTTTGCACATTAAACCAAGTTTGTTGAAGGGGTCTTGGGAATCATAGATGTTCAACATGTTTCAGCCTTTTGTGCCGCAAGAGTTTATTAGCCGTGAATATATACGGCTTAACGCATGGCTAGCGTTGGCTATTTGTTCCACTGTTTGGGAGAAATGGGACCCAAGTTTTAAGTCGCATATAGCCTACAGCTATCCCCTTTTGTTATACTCGACAACAGCAAACTTGAGTTGCAAGCAATACTATCAACTGCGAACCAATTCAATGAGAAGATTTATAAATTTCGACGTCTTTTATAAAATTAGTTTGAGGATTTCAAATCCAGAGCACTCTTTACGATATACTTTTCGCTGATGGAATAACTCGAAACTCTAGGCTACTTGACAACAATAAACTTTTTTTTTTTTTTTTAAAAAAGGGTAAACATTCTCCTTTGGCCAGGATTTATTGTAATGATCTGGCTAGGGATATATATATATATATATATATATATATATATATGCGGAAACACGGTCTTAGAACTTGTTTTAGAATTGTCCTGAATAATATTATAGGAAATAGACGATAACCATAAATGGGAAGTGGGCTTGAAGCTTTGGTATTACTTTGATTAAGACTTTGGATGAAACTACACATTTGGCTTGGAGTAATGTCACGTTGCAAAAGTGAGGGCAGATCATCAACAATGAATTAGTTTTATTGCAAGGGTCAATTGCTTCGAAAATGTTTTTTCCATAATTGTGTCTTAAACATTTTTTATCCACAATGTTTCTGTCGGACGTGTAGAAACTTGCTACTTATGGACAATAAACGTAAATTCGTAAACTTGATGTTTTGGAACTGCCAGTGTAATTGCTGAAAACATGATACTTATAGCCAGATTTTCCAATTGTTAATGGCGTTAAGAAGTATATATTATAGTTATTTGGTCTTTTAAAATGCTACAAATAAGCTGTTTTACATGTATTACACGCATGACAAATACATATATATTAGGCTTACATATATAAACATTTACATTATAATATACATTATCATGTTCACAAAAATTAAATATTTAAATGGTATTTGAGATGTACCAATGCATATCTTCCTAGAACATTGCAATGTTGCACATCACGCATAACACTCGAATGTGCCTCCATATCCTATTATATTAAAACGCATAGGTTTATTAGTTAGTTTGTTGGTTGGTTCGCATGCCAGCGATAGCAATTCCCCCTATCCTTTTGTAAAGCTGATTTTCGGCTGTCGGCTTACCTTTCATTGCCGGCTCGAAAATATTTTGCGATGATACGTAAGCCGACAGCCGAATAAATCGGCTTCACAAAGGGATAGGGAGACGCGATAAAGGCGTCATGGCCTCCTTTCGAAGCGATTTCTGCTTCCTTCATGGATTTTTACGACAAATGGTGAGTTTTTAAACGACATTTTCATATTCAACTCTTTTCCATCCCTGTTTTGTCATGGGTGGAAAACCCGCTTGGAAAACGTGGTGAAAAGCGCCGTAGGTGCTCGGTAACCCGATTCTAGCATATTAAAATGCACCTAATAACAGCACACTAGGCTATAGGGTTGAGCCTCACCAGCTTAAGAAAATGTCTCACATCCTACTATAATGTGCCTCACATTCCACTAAATGTGCAAAACCAGCCAAGCAAAATGTGCCACACATCCTACTCCAATGTGTCTCACAGCACAATCTAATATGTCAGCTACTCCAATGTGCATAACATCCCACTCTATTGTGAATCACTGCTTAGTCCAATATAGTGCCTCACAGCCCAATCCATTATGCCTCACATCCCTCTCAAATGTGCATTACAAAGCCAAACAAAATATTCCTCAAATCACGTAAACTCTAAGGATAATAACAACGTGGAGCATGGCATAGCATGGAGCATGGCATGTCCTGAAATGCAGCGTTTCAATTGGGTTTCCCAATGGCGGGAATTTCCGATTGTCCAATCGATATGCTGCATTTCAATTAAGATCATGAATATGCTCATGCTATGCCATGCTCCACGCTGTACTTAAAATATATCACAACCCAATCCAATGTACCTCATAGCCCAGTTAATCGTGCTCCACAATCAATTCATACGTGCCTATATAAAATAATGATATATAGACCATATTAAATTTGTATGATTAAAATCCTCTCCAAAGTTCATAAGAAATTTCGGTTTAATTATATTTTAATAACTGGATTTAATGAATAGTTGTGCAAGGGGACGATTCCAATCGATTCCATAATGTTGTTTTGAAATAGTAATATTATCCAAGTAAATAATCTAATGACGTTCAAATTACTCGTCATGCATTTTGGTTATTCGTTATTGGTTCTCCCATAATCGATGTTCCACTGATGCCTTGGTAATATCATTTCAAAATTTCATTCTTGACGTTGTTGTCGCTATTTGCGATAAAAGAATCAGAGTTTATGAACTCGGGGATGTTAATGTGCAGGAAATTTCCCAGAGCCCAATCGATTTTTAATTGGCTGTGAGCAGGCACTTTGGAAAAGACTTGATAAAAATGTAATCCTCAGAGATAAAATGGGTGTCGACGTTTGTTAAGTATGACCTGAAGGGGTGAAAGAGAAACTATATTATAATATGCATTGATAGAGAATGAGAGAGACAGATTTCAAATGTATTATTAGAAGGAACTTGCAAATGTAATATCTTAATTAAGGCATGTTGAGTGCAAGTGCTGCAGCTAAGATTTTTTATATACAGTAGGGGCCTATAATGCAAAATAATTTTTTTAAACTTTAAAAATCTCTATTAGAATGTTGTATACAAAACACCGGTATTAAGTTTGATGCATTGTTGTTCTTAATTTTAAAAAAGTATTTAAAATATTGCTGCAATACAATTTTTTTGACATACAGATAATGGAAGAGATATCTTTCTAGATTTTTTTTCAAATTTAATTACATGAATTATGGTGCTTATTCAAAAAAATGCGTATGTCAACAAATTTGTAATGCAGCGATATTTTAAATATTTTTTTAAATTAAGAACAATAATGCATCAAATTTAATACCGGTGTTTTGTATACAATATTGTTAGTTTTTAAAAAGTTTTTTAAAAATATATATATTCATGAAATATCTTATTATTTATCCGTAATTATTTAAATACTACAACTACAGGCTTTAAAGTTTGAAATAATGTCATTCCTAATTTCAAAAAATTCAAAATTGTGATTCAAAAGTACAGCATCCAAGATTATTTTTACAAATATATACACGTAGGGTAATTCAAAAATATATTTTACCAGAAATGTATTTCAAAATTGTGCTTCAAAAGTACAGCATCCAAGATTATTTTTACAAATTAATACATGTAGTATAATGCAAAATGTACATGTATTTTACCAGTTTTTTGGATGAATTTATCTATTTATTCTGATATACATGCAGTACAGACTCGGTAATCCAACCTTACGATATTACACCAATTTCCCGATGGAAAAAAAATATTTTCTCATATATACAGTGTACCACAGCTTAAATTCATGTGGTGCATGCACGGTTCCATTTGTTGTCGGATTATCGAGACTGCACTGTATTCAAACTATATACATAGACCCTATAATATAGCCTATTAATGTTTTTATAATCTTTAAAATATTCAAACTTATAACCTGACTATTGATAGGAATAACGCATTTTATTTATAGCGTTTTTTATATCCTGTTATTCAGATTTCTATCATTGCATTGATTCTTCAATAGATGGCGCTGTCTGTACCATTCTTTAAATGCTTTGAATATCGATTATCAATTATGTGTTGTTGGATACAAATATTTTTTTCTTTAAATTTGGCATCCCTGTGTGCATTTCAAATGTGTTACATGCAATTTTACCTGTATTAAACTGTTTTTTATCGGATTTAATCTTCATTGAATAGACAGGCTTATAAATTGTATAATTTACTTTATCAAAGCTCCGTAACTGGCAATAAACAGTAATAAACTACATGTAGTTCTTTAATAAATTCTTACTGATTTCAAAAACATGTTAAATAAAGCAACTTGGATATGAAAAAAATAATGTACAGTGAAATTTGCTTATAACAATCTTATAGTGACCTGAAAAATCAGATCGTTATATTCGAAATTCGTTGTATCTGGATTTATGGTAAATAACAAAACGTACATGTAATAATAATTATGTCAATACATGTACACAGAAATACAAGTTTAAAATTAGTTTATATTTATTTATAGTTATTAAATGTATTTACTTTAAAATAAATGGTACAGAATTATAATTCTGCAGTGTGGTACAGGTAAATTTTCTAGAAATTAATGAGAAATTTAATGCTTTTTTCATATAAAAAAAATAGTGAAACCGTTTATCTAAAACTGGAAAAAGTATAAATCATGTATACCTATGGTATAAAATTCAATAACAAAATTAAGTTTTAAAGTTTGTATAGTTTTATAGTTAATGCATTTCTAAATTTTAAAATTTTAACAAAAATCAGCAGTGAATTTAAGCCAGATTAAAATAATTAAATTTATAATTTTAAATGTAATTATTCAATTTTGCTTAAATTTAATACAAAATACGAACATTTTTTTTTGCTTTTTGAAAGTTAATGTTTTGTTAGTAAAATGATTTTTTTAAAATAAGATTTCAGATAAAAAATTAATACAACACAGCTTTACATTGTAAATCATGTTGTCATAACATGACATGTATTTATTTATACATGTGCATGCACTTTAATTAGAAAGCGGGAGGAAATATCAGAAAATCGTTATAGGCGAAAATTACGACATCACTTCTAATAAAAACAAACTCAACAAGATTAATAATATTCAATTGGGATAAAATTGATATGTTTCATAATTTCATAAACAATACATCCATGGAGGTCTCAAACAATGAGATTTTTAACTACATGTATTGTAGTTTAGATTAAACTGTTAACTTCTTTTATATGACAATTTCAAAACCAATGATCACAGAGCAATTAAGTTTTTGATTTGAATCATTTTTTATAAATGCATATGGTACGATTTGTGGTGCTCATATCTGAGATTTCCTGATTTTTCATCTTCATCCTGTGCCCGCACCACCACCATACACCATTTATATCACAATGCTATAGATAACCTGCTCTAGGGTATAATGTGTGGGATGGTTGCTGCGATACGTTTTTTGTCGTTTTTTAAATCAGTTTTGGTCCCCTTCTGCCTTCCATAGTCTGCAGAAGAGTTGATATGAAGGGAAAATTCATGTTTCCTATTAAATATGATGGGAAACAACATGGGGGGCTCTGTCCCATCGTCCCTAACAAGCGTAGTGTCACTACAATCATGCACAAGGGCGACACTGGCGCACTTTGGCTTTCGGTGCCAACCACCCCTGGTGATGGCTTTGTAATTATTTCCAACAACGTTAAGAGGAAAAATGTCAGACACTACGATTTCGCCAGTCTTGTTTTTTGTCTGTTTTGTCAAGTTTTGCAGGAAGACAAGCGAATCATCATGCGCTCGTGTATGAAGCCATTATTTCAACTTTTGTCAACCATAAAACGTCAATGTTAGAAGGATTACGAATACGGAGTGGGTGACCCCCCTCCAACATATTCATCTCAACTTGCACATTACATTCACTATTAAAATGTTCTGAAAGGTTGGCTACCCCCCCTGTGGACTGCAGTTGGCAATTTTTGTCCCCGGTTTGGTAATTTGGGAGGATTTATGTCTATTGGCACGTGTTGGGGATTATCTAAGACAGGGAAAGACTTTTTTGTTAGAATCTCTGGATTTTTTTTTTTCAATTATGTTACTAACTTGTGTTTTTATTCAAAGTTTATCAACTGATCAATGAACGAGATGATTCGTGCATTACTACATGTGTGTAGACATATACATGATTTACAATACCTTAACTATCAAATCATAAATGTATTGATTAAATTGGTATATTAAATGATGTGCAATCTGTGCATATTAATTTGTAAAAATTTGTATCGATACGAGGGTAATAATTAACATATTACTAACTACAGGTAATAGACCTGTGTTTTGAAATGTAATACATGTACATGCACTTATTTTCATGTAGGTCTATATGTTTACATATTATAAAAATTAAACATTTAAAAAAAATTAAAACACGGCATACAAACCCTAGTAAAAATGAAAGTATATTATGTGCACTTTTTTTTGAACAACTTAGTATACTTTCGTATACTTCTATGTACACTTTACAGTGCAACTTTTCTGGACAACTTAGTATTCAGAAAAGTGTATTAAGTACACTTAAAATTTTGACAATTTTTAAGGAATTACATGTGCTGTATCTAAACATCGGTTATTTTCATTTTAATTTTTAATTTTATAAGAAATATACATGCATATAGTGAGAATTAATTTTGCTTATATAAAAACATTGCACAAAAAGTGTGCATGATGTAGGCAAATTATTTTTTAATGTAACCAATTCAATTATGTCTGCTACATTGCAAATGAATCTTAAATTAAGATGCCCCTAAAACAAGATGTAAAAATGCATCTTAATTTCACCACTTTTTTAATATAAAAATTAGTTGCATTTTATAATCAGACGGACAGCAAACAAAATAAATGCAAAAGTGCATCTTAATATAAGTTGAATTTCCAAAGATGCATCAATAACGTCTTGTTTTGGGGACATGGTTTAAGATATTTTCATTTGCAATGTAGTGTTTATATTTTTAAGTTAGGCAGACCACGTTGGATTCGCAATTTGAGGCAAAAAAATCTGCTACAACACCTAATTTAATTTAGTCATATTTCTTGGAACGGATGTGCAGCGTGAAATAGGGACTATACTTATAGCCACATCTACTTTCCCAGAAAAAACTGAATGGTCTCTAAGGAATTGCTTTTGTTGGAAGACTTTTGAAAGTAAAATCTAGATGGACACGTTGGAAGTTGGTTCCAGGAAATAAGAGTTCTGCGTGGGCATTGCAGAATGTCCTGTCAGGAATCCTTAATGGCATACTTCTTAATTATTCAGCAGAATGCCACTTTTCCTCGCGGATTGGTAGCTGACGGTAATGGAAAGTAATAGGCTTTCCAAAAAAGGGTTAATCCATAAATTCCAGGAAAATGGGCTGTTGAAGGCAAGAGGACCTATGGGGGTGTTATTAGCGGGATAAAGTTAACCCCCTCTCGTCGCCTGCTGGTGACATTGATGTGCTTTTGCTTCATAAAAAGATTGATATTGGAAGGCCAAAAACGACGAAACGAACGTCGAGGTACAGATATAGCCCCTTTTTTTTCCAGGCTTTGGTATGTCGTAAAAATGAATTGTCATCGAGAGAAAATTGGAGAACGCCAACCAGAAAAGGCAATTGGGAGGTTGGTTCAATCCGTCGTTTGCTATACAACAGTCTGATCCGGAAGGACTCGTATATATAGGCAAGGAGTGAACCCGTTTTGCCAAATGACCCAACTGCTAGCTACTACTATTACTACTATTTTCACTCAGCGTTATTTTCCGAATGCTTCAAGTAGCAATGGCCATGCGCTCGTTTGCGGTCCTGTAGATGACCATTGACGTGCGATGGTCCATCGTCCATCATCGGATAACAAGCGCTTCTTAGAAAACAACTGGACTGCGAGTGAAATGCTAAAACCCGGAATGGGGGAGGTGAAAGGGGATCCCTGGCACAATTGTGGTTTATTTCCCATATCTGTCTCCCTCGTGCCTTTTTTTTTTTATCTAGTCTAATAAATTAACCGCTGACCATTTGGAGGTTTTCAAATGCCTTGCATGTTTGCGAGATGGTCGGATGCCAGTTTATAAAAATAACAAAGTAGGCTTTTTACTGCATCATGGGTAAGGCGAGGAATTATGATCGTGCCTTCGTATACAATGTCTTCATAAAATAGGAAGCGTTGTTGTAGAACAGCTGAGGCAGAAGTCTCTGGCTCTGAATATGAGGAATTTCAGATAATGCATCTGGATGCTGGAAGGGCAAGACAGTAGTACTATTGAGTGTTGGGATGACTGAGGAAACATCTGCGCATTTGAGATTTGGAGAAATAAATTTTACACTACTGAAATGGGAATTTTTATTTTTTTTCAAGCTAAAACAATGCATGATATGAGAGAAAGGAGGACAAGAAATGGATTGAAATGAAAAAATGAAAACTAGAGATACAAGTAGGCCTACATGTACATGTAGTTAAAATTCAGGGTGAAGTCATCAAACTTATTAAAAACTAAATCAAGTGCAATTTAGTCTAGTGCAGAATTAGGAAACAAATTAATCAGTTTTTCTGTACAGTATAGGTACTATCAAGATGGGGAAACTTAGCCACTCCAAGATAAGTACATGTATAGGCAGACCTGCTCAATGTGGAAAGTTTATTACAGTGTACAGTACATGAATAGATTACCCTTAAAACGTGTTATGAATTCCTTGCTAAACGGACTACAGATTTTAAAGTTCAATAAAATCTCAAGGTCGAATGCAGCATGCTTGCTTATTGAATGATCAACACATGTGACCCACAAAATAATTTGCATAATTGTCCCCATATAAAGATTCGCGTTGATTAGTTTTATTTTCATTCTTTTGTTGTATTTGTTCAGGTATGTACTCGTGGGTAATATTTATTATTAACACCTACGTGTACATGACTGGTATATTTGCTCACTATACACCCAACGTATGCAAACACGAACAATATATTGATGTTAAAATGCCAATTGATGTGACTATTAAATTGTTCTAACTGCCTGATTGCTTTCTTAAAGTTAATAGGAAAAAGAAGAAAAATTAACTTTTTATTTTCCAAAGTTTAAAAGTATGTCGGTATACGCGTGTGCTACGATATTTAAAACAACGTGACGTTAACAGCTGATATACGAAATGCAAATTAAATCTATACGGTATACGAGTATTGCATCTTGGATGAGGTACCATATCCAAAAATTCTGATTCTACAATGTGGATTCCTATATAGTGTAACGATATTTATCCACTACTGATCTGACAGTAAGTTCAATGCATTAATTTATTAAATACTTTTCCTATTAAGTAAAGCGAAAACTACTGCGTTCGGAAAGTATTATAAGGTAGTGTATATGCAATTTACTTTTCCAACTGTTGTAGAAGGCCATCATTATTTTTCCAACAGGCTTTTGTTGATGGTGAATTTCCATAGCACGTGTGTCACGTTGTTAATGCGTTTATTGTGCATTTTTCCCATTTTTATGTCGATATACATGTATTTCGCTTTGCAAGGGTACCCGGAATACCGGGCAATATTAAAATGCGTTTCATTGATATAGGCCGAATTTTTCATATACTTCGTTATTATGTATATACATGAAAGCACGCATTAGCATATTGCCTATTCTTCTATACAAGATGGCAGAATGCGGTCGAAAAAATATTTACACCCTACTTCACGTTTAGCATATATTGCAGCTTAGTCCTTTCATACTCTTAAATCTCAAGTCGCATAATATGTCGTTTATGAAATTCTACCACGTTTCCCGTTTTGCTGAAATTCACTTTCCGAGCAATTTATACGTGGTTTTGGCGCCACGTTTATGCATGTCTGGAATATTTCATGCATGAAGTGATCTCGATTTCATGATAAGAATAAAACGCAGGACAGACCCTTTCGTGGGATAGCCATGAATAATCTGAAACCCCCACATACATATGGAAAATGCAACCATAATACTCACTGCATGCCATCCATGGGAGTGTGGTTTTGAAGAATCGGGGAAATTGTAACAAGGTTGCGGTTGGGAGATGGACGTACATGGTTTGTCATTAAATTTCATCGATTTCCCTACATCTTGGAAAAAAACATCGAATGGACTGCAACATCAGTCCTTATTCCGGGGCTTTTTATTAATTCTCTGTCTGAAGGGTAGACTACGTTAAAGATATAGTTCTGTTATGTATGGCATTTGATGAACTCCACGTTTTTTTCCTATATATACTGTAATGCTTTATTATTATTTTGTGTCTACTGTAGCACAGCAACTATATAGGTTACAGTGCTTTTTATTCAGCTCAGGTCTCAGCTCTACTTTTGCGTTTTTTATTATATGATAATTACAACTTTTATTTTTTGTATATAAATGAAATATTACATATTAACATTGTAATATATTCTAGCAGTAATGATTGAGTGAATTAAATTATGGCCCAAATATACACGTGAAAAGGGAAAAATTGAAATTCTTTGTTTTAATGACGTCATTATGAAATAATTTTAGATTTCATCCTGTCAGGTTGAAATACTTTGTTATTTATGTTATTATATTATGAAAGATTAAGACTAGGCTAATAGCTCTTCAACAATTTTACTTTTTTTTGCGTTTGTAAATTTTTGCTAAGTGTATTACAAGTTTTAAGTTGGGCATAAATGGTTTACATGATAAAATTTATTTCTAATGCTTTTTTAAACTTTTAGTTGCAGATAAATAAATATATTGTATTAACTAAATCATGTTAACTTTCCAATTCATTATATGCCTCAATTTATTATTACACAAATTATTTGATTGATTTTTCTAAATACTGCATTAGAGTATACAAAAATAAAAAAACACACACCAGTAAATAAAAAAGCAAATCATTTTGTCAAAATAACATTCAATTAATGCAATTACCCCTATTAGTTTATAAACTGCTGTTTTATTTTAAATGTAATTGCAAGCTAGTATATTTAAATTCGCCTATTGCATTAATAGTTTAATCTTTTAAAATGGATCTACATGTATGTATATATATATATATATATACATATATACCTGTTCCAAACAAATATGTTTTACCTAAACTTCATGCTCATACAAAAAGTAAAAAAAAATCAAGCAAGGTTTCAAAGTCATGATTTTATACCCTAAATATAGTTTCTCCACTCTAAATCGACTCTTTAAAACACTGGAAAATATTTCCAATATATACTTTAGCTCCTCTTTAATGAGAATAGAAGTTAACTGCAAAATTGAGATTAGTGCAAGTTATGGCTGTCATGACAATTATAGAATTAGGTAAACAGTAACTCTGAAGCTATTTTGGTATAAACTATACTTAAGCCTGTATTTCTAGTGTAAGACGTCTCAACGGCGCGTGATAGTGTATATATGAACAGTTCATTTGCCTAATGAAGACGAATATAATTGGTTGACATTTGAATATTGCATCCTATATTTATTACACCGAATCCTCGTCTTTATTTTCTATGTATACACCAACAACATATATATCCATTTCCTTGTTTATCTGGCGTAACTTTTGGCATATAAATAATGGAATTTTCAACGAAGATGTGTTTACATATTCAACAGGGCAATATCCGAAGTTGGATATAATAGGCGTTTGTAGAAATCTCTTCCTCGGTATTTTCTCTTTTAGACGAGTTGGATTTTAATATTGTTTATTTTATTAAGGAACACATTTTGATGGCGTGCGAGTTCACTGTTCTTTTGCCGTAAATAATTGGGGCTCGTTATCCTCTTCTAAATTGAAGCTTTCATGTCTACAAGCCAGTTCTGTAAATTGTTATTGAAAGTCGGTGAGCTTTTCAATAATATTTTCAAAAGAAGTTTTTGAATAAAGTGTGTTATACTTTTACTTTAGCAATATTATACACCCGTCATAAAAAACTTAATTCAACCCGTTCTATAGGTACTTCAGACACATTCATAGATATTTTCAAACTGGAACTACCAAACTTTGTAGAAATATTTAGCTCTAGATTGTGTGGAATTTCTACTAAAATGTCATGCATTTTAAATGTATAGAAGATTAAAATTTTGCCTTTTTTCAATTTTTTACAAGTACATTTTTTTTTCTACCATATTTTCAAACTGTAACTTCTTCTTCCAAATAGTGTTATGGGACAGGCTAACAACTGACTCAACATCTTACTTATACTAAAAGGTCTAAAGGTGCCTGTACACGAGGCTACTTTTGCTGCGCAGCCAATTATAAAACTTTGCAGCTTTTGTAAGGGGTTCTCATAAATTGTGCTCAGATAGCCTCCACAATGACCTCAAAAAATGTAGACTTTCGGATTAGCAATCTAAGCACAAGTTATGAGTACCCCTTACAAAAGCTGCAAAGTTTTATAATTAGCTGCGCAGCAAAAGTAGCCTGGTCTCAGTGAGGGTAAAAACAGTGCTATCAGCGATTAAAGAATCGCTTCATTCTAGAATGATTCCTAAAAAAGAAATACCTGCGATTCGCAATGCACCCGCGCACACTAGTATATATACTGTTGCATCAAAGAATAGAGCATCACATGATTCTAGCATGAATCCAGGCCACAAACTAGTTTCTTTGCTAGAATCATTCTTGATTTTAATGAGTTCTAAATGGTATCGAAATCAAAATGTTGGATTGCAATCATTGATTCCAGAATCATCCAAGATTCATTCTAGAATGAAGCGATTCTTTAATCGCTGATAGCACTATAGCACTACGTTTTTACACATAGTTTTAGCAAGATATTAAGTACATGTACTAGCTTTCTTATACGTCCCCAAGAATATAAAGGTCATGATGAACTATGATAACACCAATACTTGGTTTTGAAATGTAGTGAAGCATTCATTTGACAAATTTGGCTGCAGTCTTTTTTTAAGTTCTTGAGATGATACATTGCTTATATGACAAGCATTTTCAACATGCAACTGCTAACGATGCCAAACACTCTGTGAAATGTTTCATTTGAAGAACTACTGAATAAAATTCATTTAAGCTCCCATTAAACATAATGTACCCATGCAAACAAGTATTCTATAATTTCATTAGTGACGATGATGAAAAGGAGTACACTCGATCGTGTTCACACTAACAATAAGTTATATAAAAAAGAAATTTAACCCTCAATTACTCCCGTTTTTTTTGCAATGTGAAACAATCAGGAAACTCTCCAAGAAGAAAAGCAGCGTGTTTCAAGACGTCATAAGCATGATCATGCTTCCCAACAGTGCAAAAATACATGAAAGGGTTCATGTATTGAAATTTCAAGAATGAGTTATTAAACAGGATTTAACGCACTTCTGATTAAAATGTAATTAAGGGTGTTGTCCCATATCCCATTTTTTTTTCTCCCTCATGCCTACGTAGGCAAGAATCATCGCTTTGTCTCGGATTCATGCAAGGAGATTTGAAGGGATTAATAGGCTTTGGTATTTGTAGAGGAAAACTGTAATCCCGTGCTGAAAAAATAAACTGCTTGGAATTAGCCCAGTGAATGGAACGGGGAAAAAAATCCATGTTGGTCTACGGGGGGATGAGAAAAAAACGACGGCAAAGTGAACGTGTAATTGGATAGGCAGTTAAGTTAGTCGAATGCGATTAGATGGGGGATTGATTTGATGAAATAAGGGGAGCGTCCAGCCCCCCACGTCCGCCATATTGGAAATGCAATTAGCTTGACTGCTCCTGCTGTGCAACCCATGAAATGATCGTCGAGAATATACCCTTAGCGATTTTTTTTTATGCAGAGCCACACCTGAGCCATCTTTCCACAAAATCAATTGAAAATAAAAAAAATTTAAGAAAAATCTTGGATATATATACTTAAGATAATAATGGGGGTAAAGCAGTACATTGCGCACCTGTCAAACTTCACTTTGCTATTCGCAGATGTAATTGAAGTAGGTGGCGCTGCTTCAAAGCAGACGATGCAAGAGTCTAAAGCCTGGTTCACACTGCAGCGTTTGTTGCCGTTTCGTTGCGTTTTGTGTTGCTGCGTATGCGTTCACGCATGA
>JAQGCC010002059.1:0-20081 GCA_034698905.1 Xestoiulus laeticollis | reverse complement strand
GGGCGACAGCAGGGACAGGGTGGTCAACCCCAGTAAGGGTTTTCACACCTAGAGGGTCAGCCAGTAACTGGCGCCCCCGGGTTTTCAGGTGGGTCACCTAAATGGCGTATTTCACTGGCTGCTTCACTTGCTCTATAGGAGTGCTCTCCCTACTCCACATTTAGAGTTGGAGAGTTGAGCTTCACATTTTTCCAATGGAATAGCTTAGCATGGCTTAGCATAGTTAACACAACACATACCTTCAGCAATACACGTTCCAAGATTGTGGTAGGCAGACGACACAATCTGATGGAGCAATCTGTCTCATCAGATGGTCTTCTGATGTTGTGTTGGGCACTCCACTCCACTTACTCCAGCTCTACTCCAGAGCAGCCATGCAGGTAAATTTTCCATAAGTAAATTACTTCTTAAAATGGCATCAATGTAAAGCATATGTATACACCACAAACTGTAAATAACGAACCTCTATATAGCGCTGACCTTGGAAGTAGCAATAACTCACAGTTGGCATGGTGTGCAATGGTTTTTGTGTATGCATACAAGTGCTGTTATCCTGCAGGCAGATGTTCTAATAAATGTATGTACTGTATAGTTATATATATATATACAGGATGATGTAAAATATTTCGCATTGTATCATATTTGTTTTCAAAGCAATTGTAGCTTCTTCACTACTAAGGTAGCTGAAGCCATTTTTGGCTTTATTAAAAATTATGGCAAAATCTAAAAATAAGGATTTTAGTCGAAATCTTATTTCTTGACAGATTTTGTCTTGCTTTTTCATAAAAATGAAATAGGAACAAAAATTGGATTTATAATTTAAGGGATTCCATTATCACGTGCTCAGGATTTAATAATTGTGCAATATAGTTACTTAAAATGTTTTAACAGGGTGGCCACAAAATTTTCATTTTTAATTTCCTTGACTTTTCCCTGGCTAAAATCCAAAATTCCCTGACCAAAACTTACTCGTTAATGCATATAATTTGGTTTGTCATAATGAAAAATAAAATAGCAATTGCAATATTAAAAGTTTTACAAAACATTAGATTTTGTTACAAGTCCTTATGGGCTTAAAATTGTTTCCCAGGAAAGGAAAGCAAATTTGAATTAGGAAAGCCTACTTTATTTGGTATTGTTGAATTTTATCAAAAAAATTTTAAAGAATAAAAAAGCATTATTATCAACTTCAACATAACTGTTGCTCGTTACACATGCTACGTTGAACCCTACTTTATACTCAGTTATAGAGAAAAACAATTTAACAAATCTTATTTTGAGAAGAATCGTTTACATAAAAGAACAAAAAACGAAAAACTGATATTTCATATTATGAAAACATATATAAGAACAAGATAGATTCAAATGGAAAAAAGGCAGCTGAGAGGATTGGGGATGGAGCTGCTAGCAGACCGAGTGCAGAAATAGCATTTTGCTTTTATCTGGAAAAATTTCCCTAACAACTCACACATTTCACTGACTTCCTTGACCTGTGGCCACCCTCTTTAATAGAATTTTGAAATTTTTCATTCTTTTGTGAAATTTTAAAAATAGACATAACACAATTTTACTGATTTTTTAATATTCATTTTGCCATTTTTCAAGTGCCATAAATGGCTTGTATGTTTTACATTACTGGCGATTTAACCTACGGATTAACTTGTACAACCTATACGGTCATAAAATAAGACCTCCCCTTCTCATGCATACCCTATTTCTGCATAAGTTTTGATTAAAGGTGCTTATTGGGTTTCTTCCAACATTGCCATTCCACATTACAGATAAGAATAAGTGCAACCACGGATGCTTCTGGTCAAATCGAGGGTTAGGAAGCCACGTTTTCTAGCCACGCACTTTGTTCATTTCCCTAGTCATAATTAGCAGCTACAACTTCGTTTTAATTCTCACGAAAGATGCACACGTGCCCCGCGTTCGCGGCTGGCTATCATTTCTACCCCAAAGCCACGTTGCGAGCTACAATTACGATAGCGCGGCTTAATTAAAACAGCAGGACTGCATAATAAAATCTGTTTAAATATCCATGTCAAGCCAAGTTTATTTCATTATGCAATTTAGAGATAGCCGCAGCGTGGTTTGGCCTGCAGATCGCGTGATATGACAATGTGGCGGACAGTAATCGATTTAGAAATTAGATACAGGCATTTTAATTTCACAAATCAGGGCTTAGTGCGCCCACTGGTGCACATGGAATCCAGAGCCTAAGTCTAGAACGGCTGATCAGGTTACTTAAAAAAGGTCAATGTATGCAGTAATTTGCGGAATACAGCCACTCGTGATGTCGTTATCTAATAATGTACTTCAGCCGCTTATTGCAATGGCCAATAGGCATCAATTACCTGAATGCACTATGATAATTCGTCGGAAAAATACAGGATATGTCAAGGAAGACGATAACAATTTCAAATATTTAAATGCTAAAGGGGTAAATCACAGAAGTAAATGATCAAAGAAGAACTGCACAGGATGAACGAAATAATTGTTATTAAATTTAATTGCCATCAATCGTTCATGAAGCTGCAATAAGAGGATCCCTACATCCAACAAAAGAATAAAAATCAAGCTCATCAAATATATGATAATATCATCAAGTTCCACGTACTGGAATTGATGATATTCTTTACCAAGACCAGTATATATTCTGCTAAAGACTTGAGAACTTCTTAGAGTTCATTCCAGTAGTATAAGGACCGGTAACCTGTACCCATATACATGTATTTTGTACCCTGTAAGGTCAGGGTCACTGTAAGACTGCATGAAACACAGGCCTGCATTTTCAGGACGATTATTCCAGAAGTGGCATTTACAATATGATGTTATAAACCTCTGATTATAGCACCTTTAAGCCTATATGTATCAACCCACAAGAGTTTAAAAGGTACCAGTAGTTGTGAGATAGATACATGTATAATGTACTAGTACATGTACATCTACCCGTATCTATGCTTAAGTTATTATGGGCCTTATTGTTTTAATTGGACAAAATTCAAGTTTTTTGAAGTGGCGATTATCATGATTTTTCCAATGAAAAATAGGAAATACGAGCGTATAGTATCAAAATTGATCCAATTCGCTGAGTTCATTTTTTATATTAATAGTTTGTGTTACATTTATATTTTGTTTAATTTATGCTTAATTATTCTGGATGGCTAACCAATTAAATAATGTGTATATTCATGACTTTTCTAAATATATCCAGCTTTTAAAATACATGTATCATTCTTTTTCTAAGATCATTATCCTCTACTCATTATTTCTCTATCATTTTCTTGTTATACTCACTTTAAAAAAGCAAATTAAACTATAATCATTGTTTGATCTACAAGGTTCATTAATTTGCAGATTGGTTGGCAGATTAAGTTTTCACCATAAACCGTTCCATGACGTCATAGTCATAACGTTACTACCGCGCAAGATACATCTGGTGTACAAAACTCCTTCAACTCTGGCTATGGGAATATCAGCAAGGAAGTACAGCACAACAACTTCATGATCTGTCATTTCAACTTTCATCATCCACAACAAGGATCTGTTTTGGATATGTTTTACCAAAATGTTTCTCCAATTTTGTATTTAACGATGCAAATTTTTTTATTTATAAAAGTTGGCAACGTTTCTTGATTTTCCTCGATAATTCGAATGTTTTCAGATCTGAATGCATGGTCATAGGGTCCTAAATTCAGTGAAGCGAATGACCGATGCTTATTTGAAATTTACCTTTACCTAGGTAAGGTTTACCTATTGAGTATTTTACCTCAACCTATGTATAGTGATCAAGAGTGACAACTTCGGACAACTTGAAATAAAATTGATAACTTCAAGAAAAAAAGTTTTGTCTGGCAACCACATGTATAGTTTATTTCACATAGGCCTGACCTGTCCCAGGAAATTCCCACTTCATTACATTAATTTGAAAGGAGTTGCAAATTTTTGAAGCTTTTTCAATAAGATGCTCTTCATAATACGGTACACCTATAGAAAACTAATTTGGTATCGATGAGATGCCCGCAGGCTGTCGCATTGTTATACATTTATCCTAAGGAAGATCCTAATTTGTTCTAATAATGCAGCAGATATAGGATGCCTTCAATTATATCAATGAAACATTTTTCAGGTCCTTAAACTGTCAACGAATGAGCTTAAAAGAAGTTCTCGTTTTGTTCACTGTACTGTACAACAAATATATGATTTGCACATAAAGAATGCATGCATGCTGTTTTATATTTCCTAATTCAACTTGTGTCTTAGTGAGATAAGAAGGTGACTGGAAATTGCCGCTATATTCACTACGTGAAACATCTTAATTTGAACATTAGGATGGAGTTATCATGCTAGCTTGGGAAGCTTCGTTTCCTACTGAAGTAGTGCTAATGTTTTTATGTTACGATTTGAAAGTACAAATTATTGTTTAATGAACGCTTTCGATGAGATACGGATATGAATGTCATTTAAGAGCGTAATTATTTCAAACGCAGAGCTGATTGCTAATAAATTAGAACTAAAAAGAAAGAGATAAAACCAAAGTCGTTGCATATTTTCACTGAACGACTAAACGCCTGTACTATTTAAGAAAAGCAAACTAAATGGTAACGTTTTAAATACAATATTTATGCATTCCTGAATAGCTATAAAAAAGTGTGCTCCAATTTAAGTGCAAAAATATAGTGGAACAACATGAATTGCTCCATTTTCTCACACTGAAAACAAAATGTTTTATGTATACATATAATGTCTCAGGATAATTCAGCAAAGTACAGTAAATTTATTATTAATGCATTACATAAATCTTAAATTTGCGAAAAGTAAGGATTCTCAGAAATATTTTCATATGCAATAGGCCTACATTAAAAACGGAATTATGCAAAATGCTATAATATATAAGCGGTATAGAACGTTACACTGCAAATGAAAACATCTTAAATTAAGATGTCCCCAAAACAAGATTCAAAGAAGAATTTAAATTTCACCACTTTTATAACTTAAAAATTAGTTGCATTTTATATAAAGACGGACTGTAAACAAAATAAATGCAAAATTGCATCCAAATTTAAGTTGAATTTCAAAAAATGCATCATACCGTCTGGTTTTGGGGAAAAGTTATAAGATGTTTTCATTTGCAGTGTATATAATATATAACCTATACGAGAGGTCGCGCCCTCTAAATTATGCAGAAAAGTTATATTCATAATACACTTAAGAAGTTATGAACGAACGTATCATTAATCAATTGAAGGTTTTTAAAAGTATTCCCCTGTTACATTAAAGCACGGTTATATTTGATGCCTATGGAGACAAATTAATTTCATGAATAATATTTTAAACTGAAAAACAAAAGACAATAGTAGCCTAAGTGAAAGTTGGGCGTGCATTGTGGATCGAATAAAATTCCTTATTTCACTATATTTGATTTTAATCCATTTTATATCTTTTACTAAAATTATAGATTTTATGTTATTCTTTTGGAGATATCAAAGTATTTTTAAGCTCAGTCTGAATAACAACCGTGTATAACTTTACCTTGTTTATTATATATTAATTATATATATTGGTACATTATACATGGGTTTTGCAACAATGTCTGGCAATGTCTAAACAATGTATTAATGTTTCCAAATTGTTTCAAAATTTATTACGTTCCTATATACATGTAGGTTTGGTAGCTTAAAACTTTTTCAATATTTTCAGTCGATGATAGCATTTATACTCAAATAAACAGTTCATTTGAAGCATTTTGCTGTATAATTTTCAATTTTCTTAACTTTGCGATTTGGTACCGATATATCTTCAGATAGATTTTACACAGAATGACAAAACAGCTAGGTCGTCCAAACCATGTACAATGGTATTATGGTAATTAACACAATTTGTACAGACCAGAATATGTCTGGTATATGCCTATATAAATTTCTAGTAAAAGTGAAAGAGCATAGAATATTTTAATTAAAGTTCAAAATTTAAGGAAGGCGAATTAAATTATCATTTTATATACATATATTACATGTATTATCCAAAATAATTAACTATCGAAAGCTCCACGCAATTTTAATGCGTTATATATTATCAAACACAATTATTTATTAAAATTGGAAAACAATCGTACTTGTATACAAACAAGTACGTTCGATTGTTTTACAAGTACAAAATCTTTATTAGAATTTTATGGTTCTTATTTATTGGGAAAACGCTTAGATTGACTGCATTATGGCGCCACATATACCAATGCAATCACATGCTGAACCTTAAACTCTAATGAAGATTTTGTGCAAGAAATTCTAATTTCATTAACTTTTTACTTATACATTCAAGACAGTTTATTCATTATATACTGTAGCATTTATACTTGTATAAAAGTTCATCATAAATCACGCCATGTAAGATTCTTATTTCCATGATTAATCCCTTGTTTTTATTATAGCTCGCATGGTACTATTTTACAACCGTTGTTACAGTTTCGTATATTTTTTTTTCAAAATCCATTTTCTTTAGGAAATGGCATAAAAATTGTATAAGCATTAGCACTAGCGTAATTACATTTCAAAACATAAGGGTTTCTATTCCGTCAAGGCATTAAATGAGCCAGTAATACATCATGATTAAAACGATTATCTTAAGATTCATCTTAAAACAATGACTAAGCGTGTATACATACGACTACTTTGAGCAGCCTTTGCTTTGCTACAAAATAAAACTTGTTATTAATCAATGTATAGAGCGTTACCTCGCATATTATAGCCACGCACCTGTCTCTATACGCATGCTATTAATAGCAATGTTAGATAATACCATATATCTGTGTAGTCGTTAATTTTCCCAGCTTTGATAAATCGCTTTGGAATTTCGTTGCTATTGGAAGGACTAATTGAAAATGGTGGCTGCTTTGCATGGCCTAGCTCCTTATTCATTTTCAATGGCAGTCACTCGATTAAATTGCAATACGAATGTGCAAGTGCACACTAAAAACGTTGGGTTAAAATTCAACCCAACATTGGGTTAACATTTGGTTGTTATAGTGTGTGGAATAAAACACGTTTTGATAATAAATGAAATTTCTTTAGTATGGATTTACCAATTTAATGAGAATAGAAATTTAACCTTCCTTTTATGACTTCCACGTAAGATTTTTATTCCCCACAGTCTTGATAAAATGAATTATGCTGCTATATTTGCATACAGGTACACTGCATATCAAAACATCTTAAATGAAAATGTCACCGAAATAAGATGCAAATGATTTCACCAATTTTTTTAACTTAATATTAGATGCATTTTAGAATAAGATGGACAGTTTTATAAACAAAGGAAATGCAAAGAATGCCTCTTCATTTTTACTGAAATCCGTCTTTTCTGAAATTGATTGAAAAATGTTAAAGTTTAATTTTTTACAAATTTCAACATGCTACAATTTAAAGTTTTGAAGAAACACGTCATCAATGTGGTAAGTTTATGAGCAAAATCACATGTGTTTCCTTTCATATATTTATTTCAATGTTTATTTTTCATGCAGCAAACTGTATACGAATAAGACTAGCGTCCATTCAAATTACATCGCGTCTGCATGTCTGAAACTCGCATATTTCTCCAAGTTTTATAAGACCATAAACAATCCTTTAATTAATTTATGGCATGAATAGCTCGTTTATTACAACAACAATTCACATCAGCCGATATATATTGCAGGCAATTTTCACTGAAGGTTAGGCTGCACCGAAGCAAAGAGAAGCCCAGGCAAACTAAATCTCGCTTCCACAGAGCATGCATGGAATTAGAAAGGATTACAAATTCAGTGGTTGCCTAGCCTATTAAGGAGAGCGGGTATTCTTGCGGGTGTAATTGATTCTAGGCAAGGAAGTGTTCGTTCAGCATACAATATGGCAAGTCTGCAAGCCATCCATTGAAATTATAGCCCACGCGTGGATCCAAGATTTGGGAAAATGTTAGAATCCATCCCTTTCCATCACCTACCTGCTCGGAAATACATATTAGGCTATGCGTGCACTCATTTCTCAAACGTGCAATTTAGAACGTCAAAATGATTCATGCATTGCGTGTCTGCTATGAATGGGTTGCAAAAGGCAAAATAAAACGACAGAAAGTCGCAAAAACGACAACAACAAAGTGCGAAGTGCTAAAATTTTGTCTCGAGGTATTTGGGAAAAAAATTAAAACGTTGCACCTTTTTACCCTTTAAAATTAAAAGTTACAAGCGAGATACTTGAGAAGATTCAGAAACTGTAGGATAAACAACAATCATGCAAATTATGATAATTCAGGCTTAAGGAAAACAAGATCTTACCCCAGAGTAACATACTAATGAATCTTACGTGTGGATTAATTTTTAAATATTAACAAACACTGTATGCATAATGCATATTATGATTAATTATTCATGTTGTCCATCTTTGCTGAAACGTGGGTACGTGTCTTGGGCAAATAAGATAACTTTATGTGAGATAGTTTAAAATAATTTATTGAATTATCGTTTCCGTGAAACCAGCTTACTGGCATCTGTGCAAATTAAACCCATGGATTCAAGGTGGTCAGAAAAGCTATAGCTCAATTTAACGAAATTATTACAAATATAAAGAAATTAAGGCAAAACTATGTAGTTTGTGGAATTACACTATTTAAAAAAACATCAATTTTGTAAGATTCATGAACGTCAAAAAGCAATGTTTTAATTTACCTATACAAAAATAAAATCTCTCAGAATTCTGCAGGATACACCCAGCTGATCGTCTGCAGAATTATGGTGATTTTTAAAAAAAAATCAATTACGTTGCATTTCTGCTAAAACTAAAATTGTTAAATTAAATGTAAGCTACATGTATATTGAAAACTAACTGAAATAAAGGTAAATTCAGAAGACACCTTTCAACAAGTAAATTTCTGCATATGTATCTCTGCAAGAAAGTCTGCAGAATTATGGTGGAAAGTTGTATCTCATGTTTTCTGTTTTAAGAATTCTGCATAATAGTTCCTACAGAGAATACACTATGATATTTTTCTGCTCACTCAGTGACTACATACATAGTGATCACTTGGTGACTATATATAGAACCGTGACACTGACCGTCTACTTTAATGTATATTTCAGATTTATGGTTGTGGTCGGTAACGAATCCATGCACTTCTCAAAATAATTAACGACATGAGGAAAGACAATAGGACCAACACAGATAAAATTGATCAATACACTGTTTTTAATTAGTTAATTAAAATCAATTTTTTAAATAGATAAGTATAAAGAACCCCTAATTTTTGGTCAATTTTGTAGTGATGAGTGATTATCCTTAACGCGTTCACGCATGAAAATTAACTTTCGATGGTTTGGAGGTGGTTCCAGATTTTGAAATGCTGCGGTCATCTATCTGTCCAGGAATCCTATAATAACGGATATTGTTTCCTATTTAGGTTGATGCAGTAACACGAGAGGGATATAAAGAATCAATACAGGTGGAATTTTGTCAATTTATATAATCTCATTCACTAAATTTCAAGCATCTTCATGCAGGCATATATAATGTAATATAAAAAATGATCATGAAAAATATATAAATAATGGAATACAAAAAATATCTAAAATAATTAGCCCTTCTACCTAAATCATTATTATCTGCATATATATTAGAACAGTTTTCCAGATGAACTTCACGGATACACTATAGCGATAAACTGTATAGTACTTATTTCACATTTAAGAATGGCTATAGCATAAAGGAAGTTTGACTAAAATTATATATAGAAATGGCCTGGACAACACATTCATTTCACTTAAACGTCAGTATGTGTAAGATAAAACTAAGTAGGTCTACGATTCCTACTGTGTCAGACATATTAGAAAAAGCTGCTATGTCAGAAAGAATGAACAGCGTGCAATTACGATGCCAGTGACTTGGGAGTTGGTCCTTCACGATGATTTCATATAGTACGTCACCATGAATGATTAACGCCTGGCCATTTGTCATTTATGACTGCATGTTGCCATTTCTGGAAAGAATAAAGCTAAGTCTTCACTCTATAGAAATGACAGCAGGGTCCATGGACTTACACCGAAGCAGCAACAACTGGCAAGATTCAATTGGGGGAAACTAAATCATTTCAAAAAAAAAATATATAGAAATTACATGTTTTTCTACCGTTGCCAAAAATGTCAGAATAATAACGGGAATTGAAAAAACGGCGGATATTCAACAAAGATGGAAGAGTGGAATCTTCCAAGAAAGATAAGGGAAAACAGAAATCCTAACAATTCCAAAGAAATATCTGGTCCATTTAAAGAAAAAAAGTTTTAAGCAAATAAATGTATATTTTCTTTGTTGTAACATTTGGAAAGTTTCGTTTTAAAATACAATTGCCTACTCCTCATGTAAAACTGAAGTTACCAAAGTAAACACAGACAAGCCATTTCCTTTCAACAATGCAAGTAAATAAACTGCTTAAAATCGATATCCTTTTGCATTTTCAACGAAGCAAAACGTCGAGAATAGGACTAACTAATGACATTATCAGACCACCCACATAGAGACATTGTCTAAAATATTTTATAAAAGCTTTCTTCATTACTGCCATTCTTACTTTATGTAATCCAGAAAATCTGCTTTTCGTTATATTTACATATTTGTTCAATATTTAACTATAATTTCCATTTCTCTCTAAGGCTTTGTAATACAAAAAAATATTTAAAAATTGGAATGAAAAAACTATAAAAAATACAATCTATAATAACTGCAATACATCAGGTAAGTTGGCATATATATTCAATGGTCTGACAGCATCCTTCCTTAATTAATTTTTCATAACTTTGAGAAGCGTCAAAAAATGCAAAAATCGAAACAAATAAAGTTAAATGTTTTTGTTGTTTAAAGATCCGTTATACCAGGTAATTGACTTTCAAAAATCATATTGTAGAGTCATGCAGAAGAAACCTATAATAAGAGATAAAATGTATAAATATTTAATGCATATTTATAATCGTTCATTTAGTACCACACTCAGACAAAGCTCACAAATTTATATGATGTTCTTCTTTGAAAAAGATTTCAAAATGCCATTCTCTAATTTATGCATTCATACTTTCAATCACTATAACATTCAAGTAAGAAAATTAAAAACTCACAACAATGGTTTCTGACAGGTCTAATTAAGTCTATTTATCACCAATTATAAAAAGTCATTTTCACAAACGATTATAAACGACTCTTCGTTATGAACCATTGAAAAAAATTCAAAGAAACGTTCAGCGTTAATAATTTACACATTAGATAATTGAATATGAGCGCAACGTCCTCAGTGCGATCAAACTCTAGTTTGCTTTTAAATATAATTGTGCAAAAGACTTTATACATTAAAGCCAGTACATTTTTCACGTTAATGTTGATGTACGTGAAAACCGAAGACAATAAAGCTTATATCTAAAAAAAGCTTCAAAACAGTCCACTTCCTCGAATTAATAACAAAGCACAATTATATTTACAGCACAATTATATTTACAGCATATAGGCCTATATGATAATCTTTGACTTGCCATGATAATCATACAAAAAAGTGCCACTATGAAGTAATCAGATGAAATGAATTCCTTTGATAAAAGACATCATTTCAAGTGGTGTTATATCCATTCGGAGTCACCGTTTGAGGAACGTACATTAAAACCGTTTGTGGTCATCAACTATGTGGTCATTGCAACGATGACTACCTTGCGTGCAATAAAACTTTCTTGAGCGAGATTCAGCACATCAAATCTGATATTCAGACAGCATCCTTTCTTAAGACTCGATCTGTGTTAATCTTTATAGGTGGTGCAGCTGCTCAAGTAGCCTATAAACAGTATATTTTCTATCCAAGATATAAATAAATAAACCACATGTCTACGCTAGTTTACAGTAATCTAAATTTTGAACTCACACCTCTCATTTGCAGTGTACACCAAGATTAAAATATATTTATAAATAAATGGATTTTTGATACGACGTATTTCATGATGAATATATTTCGATGCATTTATGAGAGCTTAAAAATTTAAATACACTTATAAACATTTCTATTGAAATTTATCTTAGTTTCAAAAATATGAGATCATATACCAAAAATACTGAAATTTTGAATAGCATATTTCGAATCAAACTTAAATATTTATACCTAAATAGTCAAAGAGAACCGTTGAGTAAGTACATACATTATAGACATTAGACATTAGTGAAATTTACTTGTAGATCAAAGCATTTCAGATTTAGACCTGGTTTATATTCTGATAAGAGCAGCGAAGATATGAGAAAGCAAAAGATCACGGGCTTGCACAATTTAAATTTCAAAAATGGTCCTAATACCTTTTTCCAGAATTAATTTAGAATTGAGTAATGCAGGCATATTCGCATTAATCTCATGATTATAATACATTATATGTTTAGAAAATGCATTGGTTTTTGGATCGAAATATTAAGCTCCTACGCTACAAGTATACCTACATGTACTATTGAAAAGAAGTTACATTGTCAAACAAGAAAGCGTTAGTACCACAAACATATCGCAATGACGTCATTTTTAGATGTTGCTGGCGGGTCTGAAAGCTATCTTTTGGCCTTAGGTGCATGCATGATATTTTGGAAAAAAAAAATAACCGTACTTCAACCGTAAATATTTCATATCTAGGCTGGTAAATTATTTAGACTTTCGCCAAGTCGAGGAAAAAAATCTCTTTACTCGGATGATTTGATATATGCATCTTCTCAGGTCGTATATTTATGCAGCACCACTTGGTGTCGCCTAAGTTTGGATAGCGAAAAATGGAGCAGACGTGTTGCGTGTACCTATATGAATGCGCGAGGGGCAAATCATGGCTATGCATTATTCAGCATGCAACAAGAGCCTTCAGAAGGCAGCACAGCAACATCAGACCCACCATTACCAAAGAAAGGTTTCTTAGGAGAATTTACAGCTCCCTGAAGAGGGAGGAATAGGCGCCAATACGATATCAAGGGAGACTGCTCCTTCCTGCAGAAAACATCTAAGTGCCATTAAAAAGAATGCAAGCAGACTTGGCACTGCTATATATTCGATCTTTGTGATATTATGACATCTTACCTTGTTAAACGCACATTCTGAAAAACATGTGTAGGCTATATACTACATTATCTACATCTACAATGGCAGAACGGCTAGTACAGCACAGTTTAGTAATTATTTAAAAATCTGCCAACAAACATTTTTATGTCGTTTAATTTCCGTAGATTTGTCTTGAAAGTAATTATAAACTTTATAGATGCCTAAATTGAAGACTAAAGCCACACATGTCTTAGAAATTAGTCCATAAATGACGTGTTATCATGCCTTCTAAAGGATTCCTTACTACTGTACTGAATTTTGGAAAGGATTTTCCAAATTAAAAATTAAAGTTATCGTATCTATAGGCGAGCTATATTTAAAATGTATCGCCTATACAATGTAAATTAATAGAATAGGCCCACATGACATACATGTATATAAAATATTCAGGAGAGATTTTTTCGTACAGAATCTGTTTTCGGATAATTCAAGCTAATATATGCATGCATGTATTATCTCGCTACTGGAGACTAAATGTCACTGAGAACTAATTTTAATTAGAATATCTTGCACAAAATTCGTCGTTAAACACAAATACTATATATACATCATGTCTAAACCCATATGAAAATAATGAACAGAAAGTGACCAGAAAAATATCACAGAGTATTTTCTGCAGAAACTATTATGAAGAATTTTTAAAACAGAAAATATGGGATACAACTTCCAACATAATTCTGCAGAATTTCTTGCAGAAATACATATGCAGAAAAATACATTTTTTTTAAGAGTTAGTTTTCAATATACATTGAATAAATAATACTGTATTAGGTACCATATATGATGTCAATTGCAGGTTATAAGAATTTCTCTAACGATTTTTTTAAATTTATCAATTTTAGTTTCTGCAAAAATGCAACATAATTGATTTGGCAGAAAAATTCATGATCAGCTGGGTGAATCATGCATAATTCTGTTAGATCTTTTTGTTTGGGTATACGTGTGGGCTATTACATGTACATTTTCCAAATATTACCAAAGGACGAAATGCAAAACTGATGCATTTCTGTGAACAGATATGTATGTACATGTATATGTACCAAACTTGTTTTGTTAGTTATAATAGTTTATGAAGCAGCAGGTCGATGATGCAGGGTACGTTATACTAATATTTTGAAATATTTGTTCGATTTACACATATCGATATTTTAGCAGCCATAAAAAATGTTACAATTTAAAAACTGCATAAGGATTTCATGTTTGATAAGTATTAAAACTGTTTAATACATTGGTAGCAAAAGTGTTATATATACTTTAGTATAATCTATTCCATTTGTCAAATATATTCATTTTAGCAATAGAAAATAAAATAGGGGAATGAAAAGGCAGTTTGTCCAGAGAGCGAGACTTATAAGCTTTGTAATGGCATCCGTTACAAAACAGTACTACAGTATAGAGTGTAAAGGGCCAAGACCTTAACTCAGGTAGAGAATATACATGCAGGCAATAACAAGGTTGATAAGAGTGGGATTACAGTATTTTAAAATATGCAAATGTGTTAATCGTGAGCTCGTGTTTACTCATGAAATCAATGCGAGGTCAGTTCCGGGACAAACGCAAACAGCCTGACCATATGTTGCTCAGGGAATTGAAATGCTGAAAAGCAATGCAAATAATCCATTTACATATACGCAACATTTAAATGGAAATGAAGTTATGGTTGATGTCGATGTGTTCTATATGGTATAGGTCCACTTTTTGATTTCATTATCCAAATGGAAAGCTTAAGGGGGGGGGACGCTACATGTACATTATATATATAGCGATATTTACAATCTTCAATGAAGTAATCAAACGTTACAGAAATTTAAAAGAGCCAGCTACATTTAGATTAATTTAAAGACAAAGCAATCACAGAAATTATATAATTTATTTAAGCAAACGCTGTTCCAAAGTATTTTAGGGTATGCTGAAGGATAAGCAAGGATCAATTACGCGACCATCTTTTATATGTGGCTATCTCTGCATGCATATAGTGACCATTTCTCACAAAATATTTTTAGTGCATATACATGTATGTTTTCCTTCCTAAAAATTCTCTGTATAGTAACCCTGCACATAGCTGTCCATATTGTATATAGTGACCAGGGTGTGCTACCTCTTTTTCAATATCTCCATTAATTGACAATGCTACTAATAAATTTAGGAACCATGATCGATCTGCAAAAGCAAGAATTTCAAAACACGAAGAAATTTTAAAGGGAACGCGATTCATCTTGCTTTCTGTTTTAACACTAACAATTCGCATACCAATAAGCCGAAATAAATATATAAAGCAAATAGCCTTTGTGAATATACATTGTACATGTAGCCTAAAGTGAACGATTAACCTTCTAGCAGTTCTTTATTTATTAGAGGGATTGAGCACGCCTCCTTTAATTGCTCCCTTAATGCTAACTACATTGACAGCACTGTATGTTATTCCAATGCGTTCTCGTTAAGGTAAATAGTTGACGGGGGAGGCGTTTTCCCTCTAATCTCAATCCCTCTAATAGAGGGATTGAACACGCCTCCCTTAATGCCCCGTCAACTGATTTACCTTAACGAGAACGCATTGGAAAAACATACAGTGCTGTCAATGTGGTTAGCATTAAGGGAGCATTAAGGGAGGCGTGCCAATCCCTCTATTGTTTAAATTACGGTACTGCAAGTTTTTGAAAAAGTATTTCTAAAATGGCACCAATTTCATCAAAAATGTACAAATGCTTCACTTAAAGGATAAAAATGAGCTTTTGAAGTATTTGGAAACAAACACGAACAAAAACTCAACAATTTCAAGTTAACAAGAGCTGTGTGAACAACATTAAAATTTTGGAGTACCTTAATTACCTCAAATGTTAATCCTGAATAAATTAATTACACTATAGGCCTTACATTATATACGAGCGTAATATATGAAGCAAAGAGAAATTGCAAATCATTATAATTATCAATGCTGCTCCCATAAATTGGAATAGAAGATAATATTTCGCACATATTTCTATTTATTTTTGCTAATTTATGTTTTGGCAAGTAGCTAGAAATAATGTGGATACTTCTAAGTTCACAACAATACATTATTTATGAGTGAGCTTATGTTAATAAATTAATATAAGTCAGCTTGTGCAACAACTGAGAAATATAGGCAATCATGGTATCAAACAAAATCAATCTTTCTGTATCTATCAAGAATAATGGTGGACCAATATATATATTGACAACAGGATTGAAAATAATAAGGCGTTTAATCACCAGCAGGTTAAATACGATTCATACTGTTCAGTTAGTTATAACAATTTATGGAATCAGCATGGAATTTAAACCAGAAATCTGACTTCTGTACATCGAGGAATACAAGAAGGCTAGTCTCGGTCATCTGTACGGAAACGAAAGTTTATCGAATAAACGTCAGGGATGACAAAGAGTAGAGTGGGCCAAAATGTACAGTGTATAAATCAAAATCTCTGGAATAATGGGACTGTCATATTTAGTGATGAAAGCAAACGATGAAGAGTTCAAAACAGGAACCAAGAAGCAATGAGGATTTTTTTGCAGATGGAGAATAATTTTTCAATCAGTAATTTTTCCATCATGCTATAATTTTATAGTTCAACAAGAAATTGGTTTGATAATCTTTGCCAAGAATTTTGTAAAAAAAATTTAAAAAGTAAAAACATCAATACCTCTACAATATGGCAGACACTTCGGTATTAAAGTCTTGTGCTCAGATCTTCACCTTGTATAACCTGAAATATGCAACGCACTACCGTCCCCTGATTGATTGGATTCGATCAGATGACCTCTGTGATCCAATCAGGCGACGGGAGTGCGGTGCACATTTTGGTTGTGCGGTTTATAGTTTGATATTTTGTTTTAAAAAGCGTCATTTTTCAGAACCCATCATATTTAGCAATGTCAATTTTTCCTGAATGCCAACATTCTAAGCTTATATACCGTATTTTTAAAGCGCACATGTGTTCTAGAGTTTGTATAACGTGTTAAGGGATTGGGGTGGACTATATAATATCACTGATGAATTTCATCAAACGCATGTTAACAAACCGTTTAATGTTTTAATATCACGCACATTTAAGAGGCTATTATTAAACAGCTCAATAAAACACGTGCTTGGTAGCGACAATGGGGAAATCAACAAGAATTTCTATTACGAACTTTGGATAAAACATGACTTCGGTATACATGTACCTTCTAGCACTTCAAACGAACTTATAATCAGAACCCTGCTCATAGCGGACAATTTCTTCATTGTTCACTCATGTGGAAAAAGATGCGATCCTTATGTCGTTCACCAAAGACAGAATCAAAGTAATGTTGAACACGACGAAGCAGGGTCCGATTCAATTCATTGATGGCAAGTGTAAGGAAAGTAATGACATCAAACTCAAATTAATCTGACACAAAGCTATCACCGTCGCGCTAAAAACAATATAAAACCAACAACACTCGGGAAAAGTTCTCGGAATAAAGAACGAAAACAACTCTCCGATAAAATTCTATTGCATTTCAGGAGTGCATTTTCATTTCGCGATATAAGCATGGATTCGTGATAGAAAGAAATGGATTTCAATCTTGTATAGAAAATTGAAGTGGAACGCTACCCACTAAGCGAGCTTTCATGGGCAAAAAATCGGAAACCAGAATCAGTTTCAGGAAAGATGAACATAAATTTTGTCAGGCGAACATTTCATTTAATGCGAGATTCTGTTTACCAAAATGTTGTCAAGAGCTGCGGCCCAATTTCAACCCAGGGCATCGTAAAGCCAAAAATAGAAATTCATTCAACTCTTTCAAGATCGAAAGACATTGCATATTATATTAACTTTGTCAGAAAGCAAAGACAATTGTAGAACAATAAATATTTTGCGCATGTACTTTGACAACAATGTTAACATGCAACTCAAACTGACATTTTCTTACTCCTATATAACAGCGAATCTTGCTATTGGCAAGGTAAAAGCTTTAGAAATATTCCAAAGAATTCTTTAAAAAAATATTAAAGACATTTAAAAACAGGAAAAATTATTCTTAATAATCAATCATGATTTATCAGGAACTCGCATTATTTATTTAAAATACAAAAAGGAACATAAACGTAGTTTACGATTGCATGTCTGAAAATTTGCACATCATATGGCAATCTTTCCATTCGTAAACTACGTGTATGTTCATTTTTTATATTAATTAAACCGATTTATCAAGATGAAAATGTTGCTAATCCGATATTCCATATATAAACAATAAGGTTTTTTTTTAATATTTTGCGTCATGTTGCAATTGCATCATTTCGCTACATTCTGCTTAATTCTAAATACATGTACAGTATATACATGCACCTGGATAATTTTTGTCCTACTGTTTTCTGGGGTTTCTATTTGTGAGAAAAACCTGGGGTCAACTAAATTTCCTGAAACATACCCAAGGGTCAACCAAAACGAACCGAACCAATGGGAAAAAATTCTCCGGGTATACAAACCTTGACCTCAGTCCCGAGGCTAGCGTCCAGGGACTGCACATGTTGTATATGCTAGTTTCTGCCGAGTGTAAAATTCCTAAAGAGGTTTTTATTTTCAGATATCAACCTCTTTTCCCCCCCTCTCGTGTGAACTTTTCATTTTTTATCTTACGAAATAATTGTTTCTGGATTCATCAATCAGCTTAATAATGTTTTAACTATATACAACATATATCCTTGTTAAAACCTTGGTCTGATTTTCCCAGTCTATTTTTCCACAATTATAGATATTAAAAAACGTTTTCAGCACTTTTCTAATGAACATGGCACTATAGCTCATAGTTATCCAATTAATTTTTTTTAATAAGGACGAAACGTGAAATAACGACAACATCGACATGTCAAGTATTATTTTATACATTAAATTCCTTTGCGAATCGCTTATTGTTATTTTCTAACCATCTATTAATTGAGTGAACACACACTTTCTTTCATTGCATATGCAAATAATTCACTGCCATTCGGTTGGTTATCAATCGCTGACAGCATTCCTGCCTTTCTTCTATAATGCTACCTAATCTATGCTGAATTAAGCTAGCAGTTGAGACTACATTGTCAACTAAGCAAAAATAATTTTGTTTTGAGCGATTCGGCTGGCACTAATTAATTCTTCTTTTCCCAATGGGAAGCCATCAGCCGAAGAGGGGTCGATCATCTGAACTAAGTAAACAACAAGACCCGACTCAACGTTATTAAGCACTAAATATAGCAACATTACCTCAGGCACAATCAATGTTGGAGGATTAAGGAATATTTGTGCTTCATCTAAAGGAAAATCATTGAGTAAAAGACCATGTGTACATTGATTTTGAAATGCACCAGTTTCTTTCACTACTGAAATCAACTAGACATGGCAATCTCACCCTTATAGAGAACATAGGAATGTTCTTCAGGTCGTGCAATGATGACTATAGTCCCCAAACGGATACTTAAGAGAGCGTATAGAAAGTACTAAAGTATTGGAACACGATGGCTTCATTTGGCACAGGCAACCATAAAAAACAAACATTCGTTTGGAAAAGATGCTCAACACGTACAACTGTTTAAAGAACGAATAAAAGAAACTTGAGAGACAATTTGAAGTATCGAATAGTTTCTACTGTCAACAGTTTCAGAGAAAAATATTGCTTGAACTGAATTGCAAATAATTGAATATTCTAGCATTCCTAGTACTAATATATATAGGTCTATATATATATATTTGCAATTCAGTTCAAGCAATACAGAACACGCTATAAAGTATACATATAAAGTTATTAGTTATAAGCTGTCATAAATATAATACCTCTTTTGCACCATGAAGCATGCATCGGTGTTCTAAATTCTTTCTGAGTACCTTTAATTTAGATTCTCATGATCACCTTTTTAATCATGCCAACCGACAAGGTTGGCTTAGTGGTTATGCTCAGCTCCTTGATTTCGGGAGACCCGGGTTCAAACCCCGGTCGGC
>JAQGCC010002058.1:0-20084 GCA_034698905.1 Xestoiulus laeticollis | reverse complement strand
TTTAAAATATCATCGAGCTGTCACACATGTAACAGTAGTTTGTTTATTGCATGATATCACAGTTAAAATGTGAGCTCGTCACATCACGTAAGCTCACGTGACGTGACGGTAGTCTATAGCCAGCTTGAGACGAACATTGTACGAGTACATGAGAAGTATGTACATGTATGAGTTCATAAATTTAGTGACATCACGTAATCACGATTTAAAATATCATCGAGCTGTCACACATGTAACAGTAGTTTGTTTATTGCATGATATCACAGTTAAAATGTGAGCTCTAGACATCACGTGAGCTCACGTGACTTGACGGTAGTCCTTAGTCAGCTTGAGATGCACATTGTACGAGTACATGAGAACTATGCACATGTACGAGTCCATAAATTTAGTGACATCACGTAATCACGATTTAAAATATCATCGAGCTGTCACACGTGTAACAGTATAGTTTGTTTATTGCATGATTGATATCACAGTTAAAATGTGAGCTCGTCACATAACGTGAGCTCACGTGACGTGACGGTAGTCTATAGTCAGCTAAAGACGTACATTGTACGAGTACATAACAAATTTAGGGACATCACGTAATCACGATTTAAAATATCATCGAGCTGTCACACGTGTAACAGTATAGTTTGTTTATTGCGCGACATTTACAGTTAAAATGTGAGCTCGTCACATCACGTGAGCTCACTTGACGGCAGTCTGTAGCCAGCTTGAGACGCACATTGTACATGTACGGCTTATGCCTTATGCCAAAGCAAAATGTGTTTTCGTTCCACAGGATTGGCCTGAGTTTTTTCACTCTGCCCAGCCCTGGTTTTGAGGAGGGGGAGGCTAGTAATAGAGGACCGTTCACCTCTTCTTCTTCTTCACCTCTTGCAATTTGGGTGAGGAAGAGGAGGAGGTGGGAGGAGCCTCTAAAGCAGGTTTTGCTTCTCACCCAACAGCCAGTTTTTTTCTCTCTCTCTCTCTCTTCAGTGCCAACTTATTAAAAATACGAGCAATTTTATTGCCTTTAATGAGAGGCGACGAATTGAACCCATTTCTATTCCTAACACAGTCTCGCACTCGTGCGAAAAATTCAATTCGTCCCATTTCATACCTGTAGCTTATAAAAAAACATTTCAACCAACATGGATTAAAGGTACAGTAACCTATACCTGAAGGTAAGGGGAAAAAACATTTTGGTAAACAAACGCTCCTAGAAATCGCTCAGGGGTGACGAAAGAACCTGTTAGAACCAAATCCATGACTAATTTTCGAGGGTGAATTCACGGATGATATTAGAAAAATATTCAAATGAATTATTTGACATTTACGCTGATACATAACCTACGAGATATTTTTTTAATTAATCTAAAACTGTGTTATGTTTAAGGTCACGGTCAATATCTCTAAAATAAATAAGATATTGTTGATGTACAAAAAGTTAGCCAATTATCATGTTGCAGTTTTTTGTTGGACAAATAAGTTAGCAAAATTTAGACTTTAATGTTTACGTACAAATATTATGGAAAGATTATCTACAATGTAATTTCTGTTTCTATTTGAAGCCGTTGCGAACGATATATTTATGAATTAAATTATGAAAATTTTAAGACATGGAATCCGCTTAATGAGATCATGTTTGTCGCAGGATATTTTGATTCCAATACAAACAAAGCAAATTCTTTATATGAGAGTAAGAAAAATAAGTTAATTCTTAATAAATTGTACTTAATTTTGTTCTGCTCTTACTTAAAGCTCCTCATGATTATTCAAAATTTTACATAAAACTGACTTGGATTTTGTCGACTAAACGTCAACTAAACGTGGGCCGCATTTAGTTGACATATTTAAGGCAATTTATCAGAGCTTTAAAATGGCAATCTTCAATCTTCTACCTTTAGACACCTCCTAAGGATGAACTAAACACACCTTTCCTATGGGGAAATTTCTTGATGAGCCCAGTGTCTTATCTAATTAAAAGTTTGGAGGGAATAAAATTGGTAAAATTGTGTTTTCATAGATTTTGCACATAGAGACCATGGTTTTTTATTAAAATATCTGGTTATTTTTTAAAATTAATAAATAAGATTATTTAAATAAAATTTTGTTGGTAGTTTGCATGGTTTTGCTGCCACCTGGTGTAAGCTACCTGCAATTCATCGTCGCGTTTTGAAAATGTATCGATTACTTGCTTAATATTAAAGATTAGCTAATATAAATGTTATCTCTGTCCTTAGCTGGATAAATAATTCATGCTTTTAACATTAAAATACACCCCTCTTAACTGGTAGAATTAATTTGCTGATCTCGAAACAAAATTCAAATTTCGAAAAACTCACGTAGCTGACACCAGGTGGCATCAAAGACTTAGCCACGTGAGATCCCTATTTAAAATGCATTCTTATTTATTAAATTTGAAATTTAAGGGGCCATTTTCATAAAAAAAAACATGGTCTCTGTGCACTGGATCTATGAACGCAGTATTTTACCAATTTTATTTTTACCAGAATTTTATTTAGAAAATGTGCTGGGCTCGGCTAGAAATTTACCCATAGGAAACCCATAGTAAAGGGGGTGTTTAGTTCATCCTTAAATTGAACATCTTATCAATTTATACCATCTCTAGTCCAATATGTCTAATCGCTTGCAAAAAGAAGGACCATTAGTAAGCATCTGTTTTGGCACTTAGCCAGGTCAAGGTCATCGAATTATGTCTGCTTCTAAAATGACTAGTAGGCATTAAATTATGGGAAAGAGGATGTGAATTAAAGTGAAGATTAACATGTTTAAACAAGCCCATAGATAAGATTTCGTGTCTGGTCCTCAATGAGTCCCAATTTAGAGAGTGAATCATTTCTGTTACAGTAGCGGAATGCTGCTAGTTGCCCTTAACAAATCTTGATGTCCTAAGGCCATTAAGCAAGAACAATGGAGGACTCATTGTACATTACTTTGAAATGTGTAACTCAGAAATTCGGTTATCCCCGCAAGTTACAAACCGAAAAGTTTTTCGAGGCCAAAAGTGTCAGGCAACCCAAAATAATCCCAGTTGCATTCCTACAGGTTCTGCTCATTAGTCTTTTTTATTTATTCCTGCTCCTTGAAGGATAAGATCCAGTTTCTGTTTCCGCACTACGAGAACGGGCTAAGAATTAAGGACAACAGAAACTAAGCCCCCTAAAATGGTTAAAATCAGTTTTTGATACAGCCAACTGTGTCACCAAACTCAGGCTTGTGAGTCACGACTCGTTGAGACACGTTGAAACTAGTCTGCAATCTTAACAAGAAGTTAAACTCAACACTCACATAAGTCATTTGGAGTAAAATGTCTTAAGTCTTAAGAATTAGCGGAAAATGTTTGTTTGTTTGTTGGTGTTTAATTAACTACATGTACTCTAAATGTCCTAGTTGTGTATAAGGTGAGGATGTGGAAAAATAAAGATAAGTAGATCTGAAAGAAGAAGGAAAAGAACAGAAAAGCAATAGGGAGATGAAGAAAAGGAAAAGAACAGAAAAGGAAAAAGAAAAAGAAGAGATGAAAGATAAGAAAGAAGTTACGGGAGATGAAAAGAAGGAAGGGAGGAAAAGGAATAAGAGGAGGATAAAAATGAAAAGAGGATATAAAGCAGGAGAAGTGTAAGAAATAGGAGATAATGCAAGTAGAAGGAAGAGGAGACAGAGAAAAGGAAGAATAGATGTAGAAGAATGAATAACAGTGAAAGAAGGAAGAGATGGAGAAAAAGAGGGAAGAACAGGAGCAACTATAGGAGAGGAGATGCTAAAGGAAAGGGAAGACGAGGGGAGACATTAGAGCAACTAGGCCTAGAATAAGAGGCAGCCGGAGGAGAGGAAGTGAAGCAGTAGAAGAGACATTTGAGCACGAAGAGAGGGAGATGAGCAGGAGGAGAGGTAAATGAGCAGTACATGGAGATGAACAGGAAATGGGAGATGAGTATGGGGAGGGGGAGATTAGCATGATGAAAGGGAGATGAGGAGAGGAAGGTGAGCAGGGGGAGAGGGAGGTGAGCAGGAGGAGAGGACGATGAGGAGGAGGAGAGGACGATGAGGAGGAGTAGAGGGAGATGAGGAGGAGTAGAGGGAGATGAGGAGGAGGAGGAGGAGGAGAAAGAGAGAGATAGATGAGGAGAGGTAAATGAGCAGTATATGGAGATGAACAGGAAAAGGGAGATGAGTATGGAGAGAGGGAGATTAGCATGATGAAAGGAAGATGAGGAGAGGAAGGTGAGCAGGGGGAGAGGGAGGTGACCAGGGGGAGAGGGAGGTGAGCAGGGGGATGGAGATGAATAGGAGGAGAGGACGATGAGGAGGAGGAGGAGAAAGAGAGAGAGAGATGAGGAGAGGGAGATGAGCTGGGGAAGATGAGCAGGATGAGGGGAGATGAGCAGAGGAGAGGAAGATTAGCAGGGGAAAGGATGATGTCCAGAGGGGAGGGTTAATAGCAGGAGGAGATGTAGGGAGATGAGCAGGAGGACAGGAAGAGAAGCAGGAGATTATTTCAACACCTATCAATAAACAACTTTCAGAATCTGTCCTCCTATTTAGGCCTCCTGACAAGTAAGCTCAAGAATTAACAAGTGCACCATTTGCAAACATTTCAACCAACGTCAGACTAATTAATGTTTTTTTTTTCTAATATTTCTTTAAGAAATTTAAAAGGTTTCAAAGTAAGTGTGTTATTTTAGGTAAAGATTTAAAAGATTTACAAGTTCTCACATGTACATGTACATGTCTATCTCTACATCAATTTGCAAAAAAAAAAAAAAAATTGATGAAAAAAATAAAAAGCAAGATGTTGATCAGAAATCTTTATTTTGCACTGCCTGCAGAGAGTGAACTTTTGGGGGATGACCCTGTAAGTCCAAAATAAGAAGAAGGGGTTGAATCAAATGCATAACCTGCTGGGTTAGGTAATTTCCCCCCTGGCTTCTTTTCCACCCTCGCACAAGCCATGCAAAAAGTAGATGTGCTTAAGTGCAAAAAAAACAGGACGATGAGAAATTAAAAAAAAAAAAAACCAGGTATTTATAAGAGCTCCAAAATGGTGTTTTCAATAGGTTGGAGGAGGCATGAAGATAAAAATCAAAATATACATCCGAATAACGAGTTTTTAGTGGCTGTAGACTTGGGAAGTGTTAAAAAGGAGGGGGCCATCTGCTGTTATTCACCAGTTCAAGGTTTCCAGGTTGATGCCAGAGGGCGCTAAGGCCCCTCAAGTTGAGGAAAAATATGTACCACAATCACATTTTGATAACCACTTCAAACCATAAAACAAAAACCAAAATATGCCATCTTAACATTTTTCTACAAGCCTGATCATCATTTTTTAGCAGCGGTGTGCCATGACATGGTTCCCACATTTTATTGAGAATGAAATTCACTGACTTTCCAGGTTTTTCCTAGGGTCATTTTTAAATTTTTCCATGACTAAAAAATTAGCACAACTTTATTTTTTTACTTAGTACTTTTTTTTACTTAGTAAAGTATCCTTAAAATATTTAAAATAGGAATCTACGACTTGCGACATTGAATTGCCGTTCGTTATAAACAGTCCTGCCTAACGGTACGTTATATCTGGCGGTTCGTTATACAAAGCGTTCATTCTAACGCGAAGATACGTGAGATACAACGAAACCTGTGATTAGCGCACACCATTGAGACCAAACCATAGAGCCGGCTACAGACTATAATCATGTCACGTGAGCTCGTGTGACATCACGCAAAAAAATAAAATGTAATGTGTGCTATTAGAACAGTTTAGTTCGGCCGACGCATGGTACTGAGCTTAAACGAAACCTGTGAATAGCGCACACCATTGAGACCGAACCACAAAGCCAGCTACAGATTATAATCACGTCACATGAGCTCGTGTGACATCACACACACACTAACGCATGTACTAGGCTCAAACTGTTATCATGTCGTGCGCCTCGATCACATGTCCTGTCATTCTTTACTTTTCTGTTTCGTCTACATTCTTTGTGATATCACGTCCTCACGTCCATATATTTCGCGTTCAAGCATGCTCCATTTATTAAAAAAAAGTAGAGTGGCCCATCGTTTTGTTTTGGTAACCGGCACGCTCGCAGCGCCACCTCGCGAATGCGATAGGTGCGACCATCTAAAGCAGCGGTCGGGGAACCGGGGTAAATTACCCCAATTGGGGTCAAAATGAAATTTTTTTGGGTAATAGAGAAATTTTCTAATATTTAAATTTATATATGTAATAGACTATTACATACTTAATATTTTCATGTAACTTTTTTTATAAATATGTAAATGTAAATTAATTCAATAAATAATGTTTATTTAAAATTTACATTGATTGTTTTCTTTTCAGAATGGGAGGGGGGGGGGAGGAATTAATATCGACTTACGTAAAAATATTTTTGGGGTAATGGTTAAAAAAGTTCCCCGACCGCTGATCTAAAGTGTAGAGTGGCGCTTCGTTTTGTTTAGGTCCACTGCACCCTAGTGACGCTACTTCGTGGCGGCATGAGGAGCTCAAATTGCGATTGTGAGAGTGGGCACGTTCAGAGACACTCCCCGGGAAGTAAGCGGTTAGTGGCATGATAAACTCCCGGGAAGAATGGCTGTGAACGCTGTAGGAACACTACCGGGATTTTGGTCTGCATATCGTCTGCTGGAGGTGTAAGATTGTTCCAAGATTGTTAATTCGTCTGCTTGGCCCATACACTTTTTGTGATGCCGTTATGTATTCCGCCATTTTGAAGTGATCAGTAGTAATCGACGATTTTTTGACTCACCGGGACTCACCGGGAACATCCCAGAGTGTTCAGGGAAGTGGTTTGTGATCGATAACTTCCCGGGGAGTGTCTCTGAACGCATCCAGTGTACGTCCTCTCCAATATTTAGTTTGAACACTGATTTCCAGCTACCCTGCTCAACCTTAGTGCGTGTTTGGCACGTGATGTAATGTCACACTTGCCGTCAGAGGGCGTTGTTACTCGTAGTCGCTACTCGGAGTTGCCAAACCTCTCCTTTTACCCTTGTGCACATGGTGTAACGTGACACTTGCCATCAGAGGGCGTTGTTACTCGTAGTCGCTACTCTGACTTGCCAAACCTCTCCTTTTACCCTTGTGCACATGGTGTAACGTCACACTTGCCGGCAGAGGGCGTTGTTACTCGTAGTCGCTACTCGGATTTGCCAAACATCTCCTTTTACCCTTGTGCACGTGATGTAATGTCACACTTGCCGTCAGAGGGCGTTGTTACTCGTAGTTGCTACTCGGAGTTGCCAAACCTCTCCTGTTACCCTTGTGCACATGGTGTAACGTCACACTTGCCGGCAGAGGGCGTTGTTACTCGTAGTCGCTACTCGGATTTGCCAAACATCTCCTTTTACCCTTGTGCACGTGATGTAATGTCACACTTGCCGTCAGAGGGCGTTGTTACTCGTAGTTGCTACTCGGAGTTGCCAAACCTCTCCTGTTACCCTTGTGCACATGGTGTAACGTCACACTTGCCGTCAGAGGGCGTTGTTACTCGTAGTCGCGATTCGGAGTTGCCAAACCCCTCCTTTTACCCCCTTATTATCACGATACACATTATTATACCCCGAGCAAATTTTTTTGTCGCTTTGTAATAACTCAGTTATAAAGTCTGTTCACCTTTTACCTTTTTTTTATTTTTTTTTTTAATATGCAAACTCTTCCAAAAATTTCATAATTTTTTTTAGTAAAAACAGGGTCAGATTAGCATCTAGATCCAATCTTTTGCTACTAAAAATGCAAGGTTTCATGGTCTAGGTTGAAAATTTCAAAAACACTGTCATGCAAAAATATTTGAAATCTTGGTTCAATATAATTTCAGCTAGGCTGAAATCAATACCATGACTACAACCGGTAGCTAAAATACATAAATTTTGATTTTGATAACTTTAAAAAATGTTTTTCAGTGTTCAAATACAATTGAAAGTGAATTTTTGTGTGAAAAAGCTGTGCAAATTTTAAAAATGGAATTTCAGCATCTAATTCAGCTAAAAAAAGGGCTGAAACCAAGTGCTTAAACTGGGTTAACCGATGAAAATAAGCTTCCCCACCCTGGATAAAAGCCAAAATTTTCACCAACCTGCATGCCCTCTTTTTAAGACTGGCCCACACTGCATTTATAAACATCTAGATCTAGCTGCTTATTTTTTAAAAAAAAACCTTTTTCCTACTTTAAAATTTAAGGTAATCCATGACCGCTATGTTTCAGCTGAATTTCAATGCTTTATAGTTGGATGTCAGCTGATGAAATGGATAATAGATGTGGTCATGGAATGGATTTCATCCGAGCTTTAATTCTTCATAATTACGCTTGTTTTATTTAAGTGAAATTAATATGAAAGCTATTTTCAGATTAATTTCACTTCTATTTCAAACTGATTTCAGCTAAATTTCTACCGCTTTTCGGCTATAGAGATTTTATATGCATTTCAGCTAAATTTCAAATATGTTCAGCTAATTTTACACCCTTTTCAGGTAGATTTGAAACATTTTTCAGCTATATTTTAACGCTATTCAGCCAGATTTCCAGATTTTCAAACACGTTTCAGCTGATTTTCACTATTTTTAGCTGGATTTAAGCTAAATTTCAACTGATTTCACCTAGATTTCACTTGAATTTCAATGCTTCATAGCTGAATTTTTAATATTTTCAGCTAGATTTCACTTAAATTTCAATGCTTTTTAGCTAAATGTTCAATGCTCTTCAGCTAAATTTCAACCTCTTTATAGAGATTTTAAATGCTTTTCAGCTTAATTTCAAATATTTTCAGCTAATTTTAAACCCTTTTTCAGCTAGATTAGAAACATTTTCCAGCTATATTTCAACGCTTTTCAGCCAGATTTCCAACTACTTTTTAGCTATTAAACTGACTAAATTTCAAACATGTTTCAGCTGATTTTCACTATTTTCAGCTGGATTTAAGCTAAATTTCAACTGATTTCCCCTAGACTTAACTTAAATTTCAATGCTTTCAGCTAGATTTCACTTAAATTGCAATGCTTTTTAGCTAAATTTTCAGCTAAATTCAACTATTTTTCGTTAGAATTCAGACGTTTTTCAGCTGGATTTCATCTAAATTTCAACTGTTTTCAGCTACATTAGATGTTAAACGCTTTTCAGCTAAATTTCAAATATTTTCAGCTAATTTTAAACTTTTTTTAGCTAGATTTAAAATATTACTCAGTTATATTTCTACGCTTTTTAGCCAGATTTCATACTACTTTTTTTGCTATTCAGCTGACTAAATTTCAAACACTTTTCAGCTAAATTTCAAATGCATTTCAGTTAATTTTTTTTACTATTTACAGCTAAATTCAACTACATATTGTATTTTAAGTTAGAATGCTTTTCACGTTTTTCAGCTGGATTTCAGCTAAATTTTAAATGATTTCAGCTACATTAGATGTTAAACGCTTTTCAGCTAAACTTTAAACTCTTTCAGCAGATTTTCCACTATTTTCAGCTAGATTTCAAATGCTTTCAGCTAGATTTATCCATGTAGTAGTACGTTAAATTTTTTTTACTAAACAGCACCAAGATTAAATTCATATTAAAATAATAGTGGTCACGGATTTTAGCCTCGCTGAAACCCGTTTTCAACCAAGTTGAAATCCATGTGGTGACCACTTTTTCCAATTATTCTATTTGTCCGTACCCAAGGTCTTTATTTCGGTTACCTTTATGTACAATGTAGGTCACCACGTGTTCAGAAGGAGGGGTCAATAGCCAGGGGTCAATTGCCAAAATTTCTAAAAGGACCCTACCTACATTCGGTAGCAATCACTAGGTCCAAACACAAAAATGTCATTGTTATAATTACAATAGATTGTATAAAACCTAGTCGAATTGCCAAAATATCATCATAGTGACCTTTGACCTCACAATGCCTTTTTCACTTTTTTTTTTCTCCTAATTTACTGATATCGTAAACAAACACCCCACAATTTTCATATCACATTTTACGTTTATTTTATGTCATTTTATGATAAGATAAATTTTTTTTATTGAACTTTGGAGGTCAAAGGTCATTTTATTTAAAGAGTTTCATTCGTTTTAGTTTCGTTCGTGACAAATGTATATGTGAAATAACGAAACATTTTATATCCTAATTTCTGGAAGACCCAATGTCAAGGGTCAAGGGTCAAAAGACAAAAATGTATCTTCTATCTTGTTTAGTATAGATGAATCTTAAGTTAGTACCTTCTTAGATGATTCTTAAGTAGGAAACATTTATAAAATTTGATATCCTAATTTCTGGAAGACCCAATGTCAAGGGTCAAGGGTCAAAAGACAAAAATGTATCTTCTATCTTGTTTAGTATAGATGAATCTTAAGTAAGTACCTTCTTAGATGATTCTTAAGTAGGAAACATTTATAAAATTTGATATCCCAATTTCTGGAAGACCCAATGTCAAGGGTCAAGGGTCAAAAGTCAAAAATGCATCTCCTATCTCGTTTAGTATAGATGAATCTTAAGTAAGTACCTTCTTAGATGATTCTTAAGTAAGAAACATTGATAAAATCAAGTTTTTTTCAAAAGTAGCCACATTTTATGAAAATTTGTAACAATTTTCGGTTAATTTTTTTACCACTTTTTATGAAAATAAATTTGATAAGTCACGAAAACATCATTATAAAGTAATTGAAAACTTAAAAAATTACTCCAGAAATAAAGAAAATTGCTACTTTTTCTCGTAAATGGCTTGAGTCACGAAACTTAAGTAGGTTACAGCAATTTGCAGGTTGAATCTTGGATCTGGCTAATAAATTTAGGCCCTAAGTTATTGCTTACTTAAGCCCCCAATTAAGATCTTAAAATTCGTAAACATCTTGACTTGTGACCTTAAAATACTCTTTACTTAATTTTAAATTAAGTCTCAAGCAAGGTCTTGTAATTCGTAAACAGCTTAACTTATGACCTATGACCTTAACCCATGACCTCTGAAATCACAATAACTTTCGCTAACTAATAAGTCACAGCTTACTTAAGTATCAAATAATATCTTAATTTTGAGGCTTCTTAAACTATGACCTTTAAAAGAAAGTTTACTCAAGTCAAGGTCAAGCCTCAAGTAATTTATTCGACAACATCTCGAATTACGACGTCTTAAGTAACAGCTTACTTAGGCCCTAAACCTCTAGAAAAGACTCCCAATTCGCTAACTTAATTCTTCACCTATGACCTTAACATCAGTCTACTCAAGTCACGGTCAAGCCTCAAGTAAGGTATTATTGGTCGAAAACATCTCGACTTATGACGGCTTAAGTAAAAGCTTACTTAGGCCCTAAATCTCAAGAAAGTACACCGAATTCGCTAACTTAATTCTTAACTTATGACCTTAAAATCAATCTTACTCAAGTCACGGTCAAGTCTCAAGTAAGGTCTTGTAATTCGAAAACAAATTGTATATGACATATACAATGTAGAATTATAAAACATCTTAACCTATGACCTCTTTAAGTCACAACTTATTATTAAACTTTCGTTTACTTGAGTCATATTACTTGAGTCAGTTTACTTGAGGTTACTTGAGTCATAACTTATGTCTCAAATAATAACTTATTATGCTTAGATTTAATTCTTAGCCTTTGACCTTAATAGAAATCTTACTTAAGTCATGGTCCAGCCTCAAGTAAGGTCTTGTAATTCGAAAACATCTTGACTTATGACATAGAATTATAAAACATCTTAACCTATGACCTCTTCAAGTCACAATTTATAATTAAACTTTCGTTTACTTGAGGTTACTTGAGTCACGTCTTACTTAAGTCTCAAATAATAACTTATTATTCTTAGATTTAATTCTTCTAAACCTTTGGCCTTAAAATAAACCTTACTTGAGTCATGGTCAAGCCTCAAGACCCCATAGCCTCAAGCCTCAAGATGCCATAGAATTATAAAAATCTTAACCTATGACCTAGCTCTTAAATCACAACACATCTTGTATAAGGCCCCAAGATACAGAAAATCTCTTATATTACTCGAGCAAATTAAAGGTCACCAATATTCTTAATTTAAAATGTTGACCCCTGAATCTTGACCTAGCTTTTATAAGCTACTAGTAGCCTATAGGTCATTCAAACATGAACATGTGCTAGAAATTTCAGACTTTCTTCCTTTTAAAATCCTTGCAAAAATCTTAAAAAATGTGTATAAATTGACTTACAGGATGAGGTGCCCTAAGTACCCTATGGACCCCCGAAATCTGGTTGATGAGTGGAATGTTGACGTTGAAGGTGTAATGTGGAGGCCTAGCCGGTTCTGGGAAATTGGTACTGGCCGAAAAAGGGTCCACGTCGTTCAGGTACTGGACTCTACAAGTCAGGGTCTCCATTGTCCACTCTTTGATTTTAATTCAGGCACATAGTAGTCACTTAAGAGGGCCCTAAGGCACATAGGCCCTTTGCAAAAGTGAAGGAAATCCAGGCACAGGAAATCACAGGCACAAAATCCTTGTTTCTGGACAATGTCCAAAATAAAAAATAAAAAAAACGGTTGAAAAAAAAAAAGCAGCGCTTTTTAAAAGGCACAACCTCCTCCTTCAAACTCACACAATCAAATAAACTGGGAGTGTGGGCCGTGTGGGGGGAAGAAACATGCAGGATGGTTGAAAAACAGGATTAGGAAAAAGAGGAAAAGGAGGAGGAGGTAGCGCCCTCTTTTTGAAGGAATTTAACACTCTAGGACAGAAATTGTCAGGCACGGATTTAAGCCTGGATGAAACATTTGAACAAAATTAAAGAGTTAAGAAAATCTCTTCATTAAAACTAAAATAAAAAAACATGGTAATGTGGAATGTAATCTACCTTTCTCAATTAAAAGAAATAATAATAGGGGTACTCAAGTTCATCATTTTGCTCTAAAACTATCACGTGCGTTCGAAAAATCAAGGTTTGTTCTAAAAATTAATATCACGTGCGTTCTAAAAATCGATTTTTAATTCTAAAGCTCTATCACGTGCGTTCTAAAAATCGATTTTTAATTCTAAAACTATCTCGTGTGTTCTAAAAATCGATTTTTAATTCTAAAACTCTATCACGTGCGTTCTAAAAATCGATTTTTAATTCTAAAACTATCTCGTGTGTTCTAAAAATCGATTTTTAATTCTAAAACTCTATCACGTGCGTTCTAAAAATCGATTTTTAATTCTAAAACTCTATCAAGTGCGTTGTAAAAATCGATTTTAGTTCTGAAAATCTATCACGTGCGTTCTAAATTAAATTCGTATTAACACGAATTAATACGAAATTTCAGATGTACGATGATGAACTTGAGTACCCCTATTAATAAGAATAATTTTCGACTTCTTCTAAATATTTAAAAAAAAAAGTATTTAAAAGTTCAAAATAAGATATGATCGAAAAAAATGCATGTAGTTGGAAATGTGTTTTTTCCCAATATCACGTTATTTAAACTTAAATTTCCACTAATGTTCATTTTGGTCTGTTTTTTGAATAGGACTACCTATGTTAAAAAAATCACCAAATCACAAAAAAAATGTAAAAGTTTAATTTTTTCATCAAAATGAGATATTCACAAATATAATACACTTTTTGAGGGGTTTTAAATCAACCAATTAGATTTCGTCTTCATTTTGTCCAGGATAAAAAATTCCCAGTGGCTTATTTCCTTCTTCACCTTTACCTCCAATGCCATATTTATTCAGATTTTAATGAAGAAAAATGCATGTAAGAACACGTTCTTACAACCTAGTCTCAGAGAAGGTTCCCACAATGCCAAAAAATGCGCTTTCGTTAAATTTCAGTGAAATTTCATTGAAAAATAATCACATTTCACGCAATTTATTTGAGGTGCATGTCGCGAGCGCCGCCTTCTGGTAGTTTCTGTTTCAACACGGGCATTCTATATGTACGTGCCAGAGGTTTTATTGGCAGCACGCGCTCAACGGCTCAATCATGCACGCGCTGCCATTGTGCTACTGCCATCTAGTGAGCGAAAAAGTCAACACGTTACATACAGGGTGCGCCGTGAATCGTTTCATGTACATGTACTACAAAACTCATTTTTATCTAAAAATTTAAAAGGTTGCCGATTTAAACCTGCTAAAACGGCTTAACAAAACTGAAGTTTTTGACATCTTTAGAAGAATTTCTCAAATTTTAACATCTCACTTTCAGAGTAGAAGGAGGAGGAGGAGAAGGAAGAAGAAGGAGGAAGAGGAGGAAAAGGAGGAGGAGGAGCAGTTGAAAAGGAGAAGTGCAAGAACACGTTGTCGAGAAACAGGAAGTTACAAAAGAAGGAGGAGGAGCAGTAAGAAGAGGAGGAGAGGCAAAGGCAGAGGAGTAAGTTAAGGAGGAGAAAGAGGAGGAGGAATAGAGGCAGAGGTACATGCAGAGGAAAAGGAGTGCAAGAACAATATGTTGAGAAACAGGAAGTAACAAAAGAAGGATAAACAGGAGGAAGAGCAGGAGAGGCAGTGACAGAGGAGGAAGAGGAGGAGGGGAAACAGGAGGATGAGGAGGAGAAGGAGAAGGAGTGCAAGAACAATTTGTTGAGAAACAGGAAGTTTAAGAAAAAGGAGGAGGAGGAGGAGGAGGAGAAGGAGAAGGAGTGCAAGAACAAGTTGTTGAGAAACAGGAAGTAACAAAAGAAGGATAAACAGGAGGAAGAGCAGGAGAGGCAGAGACAGAGGAGGAAGAGACGGAGGAATAGGAAGAGGAGGAGGGGGAAAAAGGAGGATGAGGAGGAGAAGGAGTGCAAGAACAAGTTGTTAAGAAACAGGAAGTTTAAGAAAAAGGAGGAGGAGGAAAAGGAGAAGGAGTGCAAGAACAAGTTGTTGAGAAAAAGGAAGTTTAAGAAAAAGATGGAGGAGCAGGAGGAAAAGGAGGAGAGGCTGAGGTAGAGGAAGAAGAGAAGGATAAAGAGAAGGAGGAGGAAGAAGAAGAGTAAGAGGAGGAACAGGAGGAGGAGGAGGAGGAGGAGGAGGAGTGCAAGAACAAGTTGTTAAGAAACAGGAAGTTAAAGAATAAGAAGGAGGAGCAGGAGGAAAAGGAGGAGGGCAATAACAAGATGTTGAAAAACAGGAAGTTACAGCAGGAGGAAAAGTAGGAGGAAGAGGAGAAAAGGCAAAGGTAGAAGAGGAAGAGGAGGAGGAGTGTAAGAATAAGATGTTGAGAAAGCGGAAGTTACAGAAGAAGGAGGAGGAAAAGGAGGAGAGGCAGAGGAAAAAGAATAAGAGGAACAGTTGAAAAGGAGGAGTGCAAGAACAATATGTTGAGAAACAGTAGATTACAGAAGGAGGAGGAGGAGGAAAGGATGAAGAATTAATGCAACTCGTGAGTTTATTTCGTTCCTCTTAAATAAGGGTAGAAATTGGTATGTAGGTCAACGTTTTCATTCGTCAGCACAAGTTTCAGTTTGCAATTTGGTTTGTCTAAAATTAAGCGCTCGATCTTTCTGGCTTCCTGATTCTATGCAATGACAACAAACAGCAACAAAAAACGTTGTAGAAAATGCCCTAAAAACCCAAACTCTTGGAAAGGCCCCAATTGGCCAGGGGACCATACTAAAAAAAAAAAAAAAACACCTCCTTAATTTTGTTGGCAAGACGACAGGTCACTCGTCCCTCCAAATTTTTCCTCTCATATTTCTAGCCCAACCTTGGCACGATATTTGTGCAAAACAAGAGTTAAATTTAGTTATTTTAATGCAACAGTCAAAGGAGGACTCAACAAATCACTTGCTCATTTTCTACATTTTTTTTTTCACAATTATTGTGTGATAAATTTTTAGCAAAATTTGGCAAATTTAAAATCATTTAAACAATATAAAATTCAGCAGAATTTGTTTTAGATAATGACAAACTATAATTCAATTCAATGCAGGCAGTAGAGAAGTCATAACATGTCTAGACATGTCTAAACCCACAGAAACATGTCTGGACATGATCTTGTAATTTATACAAACTTTTCCACAATTCAAAACATGTCTAGACATGTTTTCCAATTTTTACAATGTCTGACTAAACATAGTCTAAATCAAGGCCTTCATCCTAATATTATGGTCCCTATTATTGTCCCAAACATGTTCACTACCATGGTCCCAATCATATGGTTCATATCATAAATCCTATCATGGTCCTAATAATGGCCCTAAAGATGGTCCTAATCATGGTTAAATGATAGTCCAAATGATGGTCCTTATCTCAATGTTATGGTCCCTAATCATTCATCCACATGGACCGATCCAATGGTCCATTTTCATGGTCCTCCAATGGTCCCAACAATCGTCCATTCATACTCATAGTCCATCAAAGGTCCCTCTCATAATCCCAATCATGGTCCATTCATGGCTCTCCAATGGTCCCAACCATGGTCCATTCATGGTCTTCCAATGACGTACCCAACCATTGTCCATTCATTCTCATATTCCCTCAATGATCCCAATCCCTCACTCTTTATTCCAACCATGGTCCATTCATGGCTCTTTTATTCCAACCATGGTCCATTCATGGTCCTCCATTGGTCCCATTCAAAGTCCATCCTTGGTCCTCCAATGGTCCCAACCATTGTCAATTCATACTCATAGTCCTTCAATGGTCCCTATCACACCCCCAATCATGGTCTCAATACCTCACTCATTATCCCAATCGTGGTCCATTCATGGTCCTTAAATGATCTCAACCATGATCCATTCATGGTCTTCCAATGACCTCAACCATTGTCCATTTATTCTCATATATAGTCCCTCAATGGTCCCAATCCCTAACTCATTAAATCCCAATCATGGTCCATTCAAGGTCCCAATCATGGTCCCAATCCCTTACTCATTATTTCAATCCTTTTCCATTCATGGTCCTCCAATGGTCCCAACCATTGTCCATTCATACTTATAGTCCCTGCATGGTCCGTTTCATAGTCCCAGTCATGGTCCATTCATTATCCCAACCATTGTCCATTCATGGTCCTCCAACTGTCCCAATCCCTCACTCATTATTCCAAACATGGTCCATGCATGATTCTCCAATGGTCCCAACCATTGTCCATTCACGGTCCTCCAATGGTCCCAACCATTGTCCAATCATATTCCTCCAACTGTCCCTAACCACCACTCATTATCCCAACCATGGTCCATGCATGGTCCTCCAATGGTCCATTCATGGTCCTCCAATGTCCCCGTAGCAAACCCTAACATGCGTATAACTGAATCCCGATCGGGCACTCACCCGGTTGGTGGTAGGACACGTAGTGATGCTAGTCTTCATGGGCACTTGTTCTCTGATCCTGACTCCGCTGAGATCGATCTCCTCAGTGTAAGTCTGGAGCTCTGGAGCAAGTGCCTTGCTCTCCCTGATCCGCACGGCACTAGAATCAATCTCCTCCGTGTACGTCTCCATCTGCGACACTTGTGCCTTGCTGTCATGGACTTTGACTTTGTGAGCTTCCACTTCTTCAACCGCACTTGAGCTGGCAGACACCTCCTCCTCTTCTTCTTCCTCATCGGACTCCTCACCGGAACTACCGCTGTCCTTCCTGTCCTGCAATCTCCGCAACCTCTCCTCCTCCTCCTCCCTCTCCAACCTCTCTTCCTGTCTCTGGAACCTCTCCTCCTCCTGTCTCCTCAACAACTCCACCTCCTGTCTTTGCAGTCTATCATCTTCCTCCTCGCTGTCCTCAAACTCCTTCTTCAGGCGTAGCACCGTGGGTCTCACCGGAGCAGCCTTGCCTAAGACATCATCGATGTCCTTGCACTTGCCGATGAACATTCCAACCGTCTTCTTGGCATCCTCAAGCCGCTCTTCTTCCTCTTCGGTAGGAGGTGCTGAGATGATGATCATTCTTTTGTCGTTGCTGAACCTCCGCTCAAAGTCCTCGAAGGTGTTGACCGATGATTTCTCATCGCAGAGAATACTGTCGATGTCTTTCGTGTTGCCGATGAACTTCTCTTTGGTCTTCTTGGAGGATCCACTTCTGCACGGTAATCTGCTGCCGGCATCTTTCGATGTCTTGGTGGACATGTTACTTCTTTTATCCCTGCTGCCGGGTTGCCACTGGACAGGACTTGATCTCTGTCGTTCACCGTCTCCAACATCCTCCTCCTCTTCGGAAGACGATGGATCCATCACTTGCCGGTTCTGTGGTCTCGCTACGGGGATAGCCGGCTGCCGTTGTCCGGTCTTGTGATTGTCATCCAACATGTTCTCCTTGGACCTACTTCTGGAAGCTTGTCTGATACCACCGATAGGAGACTGCCGGCTTCCGGACCGTCTATCCTCACCGGAACTTCCACCTCTGGAAGACACCCGGACATCACCACCGGCCTGTTCGTGGCACTTTCTCCTGGTGGAGGGCTTCTCGTCCAGGATGCTCTCTCTGGAACCGTGCCTCGTGGGCCTCGGTGGTCTGTCATCCAGAACCCCTTCCAGAGACCCGTTACGCTTGAGTCCCTTGTTCCTCCAACCGTTTTCATCGTCATCCAGGACACCTTCTAGAGATCCGTTCCGCCTCCGGCCCTTATTCCTCCAGCCGTCCGGATTGTCATCCATCTCCCGTAAGAGGTTCTCGCTGGAGGAGGAACCGTTCTTTCTTCGCTCACCGGTTCTGTTTCTACGCGAGTCATCCTCACCGGTTCTGTTTCTGGGACTTCTTCTGCGCTGCTCTTCCAGAAGGTCTTCGCGGCTGGATGTCCGGCTTCGCTGCCTGCCATCCACAAGGTCCTCCTGGGAAGATCCCTTCTTCTGGCTACCTTCTGAAGTCATCCTACTCCTTGAGTGGGTTTTGCAGATCCGGCGCTCTCGTTCCTCCTCTTCAGAGGAGGAGCTACCGGCCATGGCAGAAGAAGGATCAAGTAGACCGGTCCTTGAGTGAGACTTGGCCAACGGACGTCTGTCCTCGTCGGATGCTTGCAAGCGGTTCCAAGATTGGGTCTTCTTCAGACCTGGAGAGCGTTCATGCTTACGGTCTCCCATGTTGAGAACCGACTTCCGGAATTCCTTGTTCTCAGCTTCGTTCCCTAGCGATGGTGCCGGAGAAGGTCCGCTTGGACTTTGACTGCCTTTGCCAGCAACGAAACCTTGTTGATGGTTTCCAGAACCTTCCGGCAATGGACTTCTGGAGGCAGTGGGTGACTTAGACTTTCCAGAAATGAAACCTGGTTGCTGCAACTGGTTTCCAGAACCATCCTGCAATGGAATTCTAGAGTTGCTGGACGACTTGGACTTTCCGATAACAGATCCTGGTTGCTGCAACTGTTGCTGATGATGGTTTCCAGAACCATCCGGCATTGGACTTCTGGGGCTGGTAGGCGATTTAGACTTCCCGGCAATGAATCCTGGCTGCTGTTGTGGCTGCTGAAGAAGGCTGCCAGAACCATCTTGCACAAAGCTCGGTTGCTTCTGTTGGCATCCAGAACCATCTTGCATTGGACTTTTGGGGCTGGTTGGTGACCTACTGTCCTCGGTACTGTTCTGACGGCTACATGGGCCAGCAGAGGATGGTGACAGGAGATTCTTGGGAGGACTGGGGTCGGTCCTTGAACTGTAGCTTCTTACAGAGGTGGAGGATGAAGGTCTGCTCAGCGCGGAACTGGTGTAACGTCCGTAGTACCTGTCGTAGTAGCCTGGACTTGGTTTGGTGGACACGTATCTTGGTCTGTCTGACTTTTCTGCTGTCACATCCTCGCTACCGGTTTGCGTAGCTGTGTCTTTCTTCTCCACATTCGTCTTGGAGTTCCTCCGTGGACATTTCGTGTTCACGGTTGCGGATATCTGTTTTGAATAGTCACCTGGAGGAAGAGGTTTCTGGGTTGGAGAGGTGGCCCTGCTGACCAGTTGGGTAAAGACAGCATCCTCGTTCTGGCTGTCCTCACTGTCCGATGAGGAGGAATCCTCCTCGGAAGTGAAGTCTGCTGGTGCCTTGCACTCTTTGGATTTACGGTGCTCTGTCTTGGATGCTGCAGAAGCGATCTTTGCAGCGGATGTGCTTTTGAAGACAGCGGAAGTGGCCACGGCAGCCACGGTGGCCACTGGTGGCGCCACTTTCGGTTCCTCCCGACTTACACTTCTGGAGTAACTACTGCTTCTGTAGGAAGAAGAGGAGGAG
>JAQGCC010002057.1:0-20087 GCA_034698905.1 Xestoiulus laeticollis | reverse complement strand
ATTATAACAAGTAGTTTTTTTAAAAGTATGTTTTAAAATTTCCCCATAGCAAAACATGCAGTTCAGTTCCCCTTTAAATACTACACTAGCAATGTAGTGACAAGTATACAGTGAAGCCTGCGAATAGCGCACTCCATTGGGATCGAACCATAAGGTGCACTACTTGAAGGGAGAGTGCTATTTGCAGCCGACCATTAAGTGTTTAACCATACACGCTATTTACAAGTTTCAGTGTACCTCCGATGACGCTTTCTATTTTATCTTTACGCAAATAAAAACGCGTGACTTCGCCAAATTTACAGAGGATAAAAGCAGATTTTATGCAAAATGAATGGCAAATGCATCTTAGCCACCTTTATGCATATAGCATTTCAATGAAGCGCCATTGTGGCATGATTGGGTGCATTCAGTTTCTAAATTCAGCCATATTAAAATACAGTGCAATGAGTACAGTATACATTAGGACAGATATTAATCCGCTGAAAAGTGCACATGCAAAATAATTTAAACAATTTTTTAAAGTTTATAACTCGAAAAGTTCATATCTTAAGCCGAAACAAAAAAGTTGACCATGGCTAAAAGATACATTTATAAAACTAAATGATTCGTTAAAAAAAAAAACATACATTAGGAGTTAACAGAAACGTAAAACGTAAATAATGACCAACCTAATCTCGACCACATTCCATGTTTGAAATATTCGAAAATGTTTCACACGATTAGAAGATTATTAGCAATTCCGTGTGTCATTTTTAGTGTATTAAAGTGCACTTATGATACTTATTTTGAATTGTAAGCTTTTCGTAAAATGATTTCCAGGAGCATTGACTCTTCACAAGCCTCAATAATTTAAAAAATGACAAATTTTGAGAAAATGGAAACTAAATGTTTCTGAACTTCTATAGCCTTGCCAGTTTAATAATAATCGCACAAACATCTTAAATAAGCGTCCTTAAGGAATACCATCAAAATAAACATGCTGCAATACAACGCGAATAAACTGTGACTCAATCGATGACATAAAAGCAGCGAATTTCAATGCCTGGTACCAATTAACCAATGAAAATCATTTCACTTGCAATTAACGATAAAAAAACAAACGTTGAGTCATGCATTTCCCTCAGCATTAAAATATCCCTGAAGTAGCGATTTTTGGGTACCCCCTTTGTCACGCCAAAATGAGCACTGCCTTGCCAACGTGGAGTTTCTCCCATGAATTGCATCGGCCCCCACAGACCTACATCAGAGTCAATTCGTTCACAAATTTTACCCCCTGCACTAACCCCCATTCACAACGACTATTTTTTGAAAAAAAAAAGTAGCGGTGCACGTACTATAACCCTCAAAAGCAACAAGAATGCCAGCTGAATGATTCATCCAATCTGACTACAATGAGCCTATAGCACATTCTGTAACACTGTAGACCATTTTTTTGAGAATATTCAGCAGTAGACAGGTGGTTGGTTGTAAAGAGGAGTGGCCGTTTAAAGAAGGTGCACACGCGGACACTATGCATGTACCTGGTGGAGAATTGAAAATTTGAATTTCAAATCAGTTAGAAACATGAATGACATAACCTTATTATGATCTTTAGATGTAAAAGCCATAAATTGAACAGCTTGCCCCCTGGCGGTGTATGAGCCTTAAGCATGGCATTTCCAACATGGCCGCTCCTTATCCCATATGCTTGGCCTAGATCAATTTTTAAATACAACCGGCTCTCGATATAACGAACCCCATGGGGATGTGACAATCCTTCGTTATACTGAGAGGTATGTTTTTAGGAGGATGTTTTTAATTTGTTTCTGATTAACGACATCAAATTGCAGGTAGTTATAAACATTTATTTAGTTTGTGGTACAGTAAAGGAACCACCTGCATATTTTAGTCGAGACCAGTGATGCACTCTGTTCGTTATATCGAGAGCCGACAGGACATATATAAAATAAAATAAGGCTTTTTTTGTGGTTTTGAAACTACAATTATAAAAACAAAAAGTAAATAAAAAGTTGAACGTGGACATAGCTACCTAAATTTAAAATAAACAAAAGGAATATTCTGTTGGAATTTTACTATGACTCTTCTGGTAATTTCGTAATGTAATTTGCACTGTATAACACAAAGCATCTGAAATAAGCTAAATGAGAGTGATAGACCAAAAGTGGCCCGCGGGCCACGGGTTGTTTACCCCTGGCAAACAAGAGCAAAGTCGTAATATGATATTATCAAACAAAACAACTTTCGATCTATTCTAAAAAAATTGACTTTTTGATAGTGTCATTATTGATTGAATTATTTATAGATCTTAACTTGATAAAGGAATAGTTATCACTATCTTGCGTATAATCAATGTTATAAGCAGTAATGCCTGTATTACAACAATTAACTTTGTTTAAAAAAAGTTGAAACCACACTGTTGGCCATAATCCAAAACATAAAAACCACAATATCTGAAGTGAGAGATGTCTTGTGGAGCGTATTATAGGTCAAACCAAATCTATAATCGTGGTTTGTGATAGGTTTTTGGGGAGCTCTTACACCCATATCATATTTTATGTCAGCCACAAGAGTGCACTATCACTTTATAGTTACTGCATTTAGATAATACAAAAGAAACTGACCTGAATTTAACATAATCAACCAGACTATATAGCGCCACTGATAGCTCTGATAATTCATATTATAGGACAAATCGATAGTGTAACCACAAGTTGCCGGGTCTCATAATGTAAACAAACAATTTGTACATGTAGCATGAATTACCAAATCTAACTGCCTACATGTAGCTGCTAGGGGACATTTTCGGTTTAGTTATCCGACCCAACACCTGGTGGAATGATCACCTGGCAGAAAATAAAAAAAACTTGTGCCAATGTTATTAACCTGAAAGTATAACCGTGAAAGAAATTTGTATCGTCTGCCATACACGATGTTCAGCAGATGAATAGAAGAATCCCCATTATGCCTCCCCGGGGTCTCCACGTGACCTCTGTAAACTACAACGAGCACCTGCTGTGACCGCCATTTTTTTTAAAGAATTCTGGATGCCTATCATGGAGGATCACAACACACATGCGCAACTCGTGAAGGGTTCCGAAGAAAATATTTATGAATCAATTCCACGCAAAAAAGGGTAGGGCCTGTACAAGGCGATGTACGATATGATGTGAGGGTGTAGAAGAAGGGTCGTTCATAAAAATAGTACAACCAGCTTTAATTGAAGCGTTATTGCAGTTCCCTATACGAGGATACACCATTCTGATATGGGAGACATTTGAGAACCAGGGAAGGTCCATTACAAAATAATTGTTTCGTAAAACACAAAATTGAAACTATTACATAATTAATATAGCTAAAGATTTCCTACAAATTAAAGATATTCTTAGATGTAGCTGGCTATCTTAAAAGTTTACATGATTCCCCCAGAACTGAAGTTTATACATGATTCCCCCAGAAATGAAGTTTAGATGATTCCCCAGAAGTGTAGTTTACATGATTCCCCCAAAAATGACGTTTATACATGATTCCCCCAAAAATGACGTTTATACATGATTCCCCTAGAAATGAAGTTTATACGTGATTCCCTCAGAAGTGTAGTTTACATGTTCCCCCAGAAATAAAGTTTATACATGAATCTCCCAGAAATTAAATTCAGTTGATTTCCCCAGAAGTGGGGTTTACATGATTCCCCTAGAAATGAAGTTTATACGTGATTCCCCCAGAAGTGTAGTTTACATGATTCCCCCAGAAAAACAGTTTATACATGAATCTCCCAGAAATTAAATTCAGTTGATTCCCCCTGAAGTGGAGTTTACATGATTCCCCCAGAAATTAAATTTACATGTCTGATTACCGCAGAAGTGACGTTTACATGATTCCCCCAGAAATTAAGTTTAGATGATTCTCAAAGAAATGAAGTTTACGTGATTCTCACAGAAATGAAGTTCACACAATTACCCCAGAACTGGAGTTTGCGTGGTTCACCCAGAAATGAAGCTTGCAAGATTCCTCCAAAAATGAAGTTTACATGATTACCCCAGAAATCAAGTTTGTTGTAAATAATAACTGACCATGTTAAGAGGAATGCAGTATTTATACAGTGTAGGTAGAAGTTCATAGACTTTCAAAATAAATCATTTTTCCTGACTATATATTAACAATTTCGCTGACAATTCTCAGTTTCTCAAGTCTCAGGCCTGTAAGCTCTATAGAGTCCTGATGCTGATGTTAGAAAAACTAACGTCTATGGAGGATGTTTTCTTAAACCCATTTTAAAGAAAACCAAATTTAAGAAGTGCATTATAGACAGGAAGGTTTTAATAGGATGGCTTCATCCTGGTGCCCAAGGTCTCGCCTCAGAAATAGACACCGAAAATACATTAACCTCCACCAGAACCCGGTAGAACGTTTGTAGAAAGCGCTGAAAATAACATTAAAATTCCATGAAATACTCAAAATAAATTTTCTGTATACATCCACGTGCCCTTTTCACATAGTTTAGCACACACAAACACACAAAAAAAAGACATTTGCGAAAGGATTTTAATGAAGTGGCCATCGACATCGTGTTTCTGTTGCCAACCACCATGCATCTTCAACCAGAAACTGGAACACATGTGCAACCCTTTACTTTTACGACTATACAAACTACAATATAAGTGTAAACTAGATTTCCTGCGAATTGTTTCCACACAAAATATACAAGAAGATCCCATAGATAAACAAAACATGCACCTATGGGGTGTAACAGCGATTTTAAATGAGATACATTTCAACCTTTCCCTCGAAATTCATTTCATTTTACCAAAAAGCCAAAGAGGCGTTATAAACAAATGGGCAATTAAATCATCAACAAACTTACATTGTGTTAAAGATGCGTCCTATATGCCCCCCAAATTCCCAGAAATCAATGAATTGGGCGCGTTCAAGTTGTGCTTATCAGAAATTCGAAGAAACAAACGTGGCAAAATCTGTTATCATCCAGGTGACAAGTTATAATTTATTCAATGGTATTAACATGTATAGTACGGAGAAGAGAATAATGACCTAGTTTCATTAATGGATATTTCCAATTTGTTATCCAAAATATAGGTGTGCCATTATGAAAGCCAACAATTAAGCGTGAATTCTGAAAATGTGAATATGATTTGGCTAAATTTGAATATAAAACGGAAAAAGCCTGGTTCTATAATTTAAGCTACATATTGGTTTAAATTTCTCATCAGTACAAACCGGTCTATTCAATGAAGGCCTACAATAGCACGGCTACGCTTTTCCATTTTGTTTTAGACAAAATGCATGACCATGTGCACGTCAAATGCATTCTGAATCCCACCTACTACAGTGGCATTTCACCGAAGCGCTTTTAAGAAATGACCACTCAATAAACATGTAAATAAAGGTCCATTATACAACATAACTGGAGATCGATAGACATTCAGCTTGTAAATTTCAACCATGTCACCAGACCCGTATGCTTGAGAATAGAAATCAATCCGCTGAAATGACGTCACTCAAGCACGTGCAAAACAATGTAAATATTAGTGAGATATAGCTACACGAACGATTACGATACCTTTACGATAACGCGTCATTGTAAAGGTATAGTAATCGGTCGAGGTAATAGGTAGGCTACTCTCACGGTGGGGAAGCTTATCCTCGTACCATGCACAGTTTCCCACCTTAAGCTTCTGTTTCGATGAGACGAAGCTCGAAATTTGAGCCAATTCGGTACCACAGTTGCCAAATTGACGACATCTAATCGGAGATGGAGCTTCAGGAAAGAAAAATCGAAATATCGACAGCAACGATTGTTAGGGAAAAATGAGAATTGTAATCTGGCAACATGGTGCTAGTGAAATTTGTTTTATTCCGCCATTTTGAAAACTGCCGTCTCAAGGTACCTCATTGACCAACCTTGATCTGTGGCTCAGATGTAACTATCTGTGGTACCAATCCCAGGACTTAATACGAAGCTTGGTCTCAAGCAGCGCCATTTGTGCAACTGTGGTATGAGGGTTAGCCACGCAAAGATAAGTTCATGCTTAGTTGATGAAGGCTTGAGTGAGCTCGCCAAGTTTTTGATATTCTGTATTTTGGCTCCAATAATTATATTGTAATGGCGCTTTATTTGCTTTAATTTCACATGTAATGATGGGTAGGCAGACATCTTGTGGTATGTCGGTAAAACAGGAAATTGGCAATATACAAGTGGTATATTTTGTATAATATATATATTATACAAAATATACCACTTGTCTGAAACAGCTGGTGCGAATTGAATATAAACAACATAATAAAACATGAAAATACTGAATAAAAAATGATGAATTTTTGTAATATTTCAATGTTGATGTTGCTCTAATCATCTAATCATCTGAACTTTTGATGTGCTCACGATGCAAAACTTATCGCAATTTTAGCCAAATTATATATTTATATATATATTACAAAAATTCATCATTTTATATTCAGTATTTTTATGTTTTATTATATATATAATGATTGCAGACAACTGATTGCATGAAAACAGACAACTGACCCTGTGCATGTAGCCTAGAACAAAAAAATATTCAACAGTGTCTCTCTCCAGAGACAAATTTAAGTGTCTTCACACTTCAAAGGCGACACAGCAGATTTACAGCGCCATCTTGAAGCACAGGTGTCAAGTGGATGTCTAACAAGCAATGGCGCTCTCTGCAGAAGACGCTTTTGGCGGTAGTGCCATCCATCAACGTGACCTAACTTGTTTTCCAGGTTCTTTTAGCATACAGTGTACATGAAAAGCAAACCTTCCTAGATGTTATTATAAGCCAAAATGATTGCCATTTTCACATTTTTGGCAGGTGCTAAGCCTTGCTCGTCAGCCACTACGCAACATCGAGTTGCATTTATCAAAAGTGATTTATGTTGAACATGTTTTGGAGAAAAAATGTGCAGAAAGTAAATAAGATGTTGGCCGTATCTAATTCCCTTCACTTAACTCAAATGTTAGGAATGTACATCAGCGTGCCATAAATTTAGCCGAGATCCTTGTATGCTAAAAGTAGGTCATTTTGTAAGCCAAGTCCAAAGATTGGCTAAGTAAAATCAGTTTATTCTAAAAGTCGTAATGGCCGTCAGCTGCTACCGCCAAAAAATGTGGGCATAAGTACGACGTTATGCATGTACAAAACCAGACCAATTTCTTCTTGAAATAAGATGTACCACGCCCTATACGTCCGTCTCCAGGGAAAAATAATACTTTCACTATGACAATAGCACGAACATCTATGTAAACTGAACTAGTTGAATTAGGGTAAATTCCCCTGTCTAAGTAAAATGAACCCAAAATGTCTTTTAAAATGAAAGTTCTAGACCTATAAACAACTAATTTTAAACTGAGTTTTCTGTTCATCGAAAAAAAAAATATGCATTTGTCTTACCCAGGATTGACTTTATATAAGGGAACTAAAAATATACGAAACTTGAACACCAAAAATAAGACCGAGCCAACAAACAAGTATTTTCAAGACTTCACAGAATTGGATAAAAAGCTAGGAATAACACCAAAGAGTTTTAAAACGTGTACAGCTAAGTTTTCGTACAACGCAATTTCATTGCAAGAATAGTCATTTTAAGAATTCAAATGGTAAATGAAAAATTTCTTCCTATATGAACGATACAGTAAAACCCGGTAAAATAACCACCTCTGCATAATGACCACTTATGGCCTACATGCATGTTTTCCTTCGCAAAAATTCTCTGTAGGCTACAGTTGCCACCAGTATACAGTGACACTTTGAATTTTTTTTTATTTTTTGGTGGTCACCTTCAGCAGGTTTTACTGTATCAATCTTTCGGTGTTCTCTGACCTTTCACGAATTCAATCTTCTTTTAAACGTTATAAAAATCAGAAAGTCCTGGTATGATAAATGTGTGCATGTTCTAGTGGATGAATCATGTGACCTAGCCAGTTTAAAGTGGATTAAAAAAAATCATTTGATTTTTGCAAAAGTGACTGTCATGCTGGTTGCATTTCAATGAAGCGCCGTTATAATATGACCAGAACACGTGATGAACTGTAATGATCTGAACAGTAAATTCTTTGACAAGTAGCTTCTAAATTTCAGCCATGTCAAAATACAGCGCCATCATTCTCGAATGTGTATAGGCTACATTAATTTCAAAAGAAATTAAACAATTCCTCACATTTTTTATTTCGCTTAAGAAAATGCCAAAACTAGTGACAGAATGTATCCCAGAAACATATAATTTAATATAACTTTTCGAATGCCGTGAGCTTTGTTTTTAAATCATGTGTAGATATGCTGAAGGATGGTCACCATGGTGCCAGCGCCCCCTACGTTCTCTCCAGTGGCCACAGCACAAGGCTGAAACGAAGATACCTCTGCTGTGCCATTTACATGCAAATGTCCGAAAGAAGGAAAGAGAAAAAAAATACACATGGAGGCCACACAAAAACGCATTTTGTGAATAACTATTAGCCATCAACGCAATCCCAACCATCAGCCTACAGGAGCGTAAATCCATGTCTACAGCATAGAGCCAGCATCCCACACGTTGCAGAAATGGCCAGGACAGGTATATACAAACGACCCAGCCCAATCCAGGGGCCAGCATATTTTATCAGCAAATTAACAATCGTCGGAAAATGAGTTTCGAACCGAAAAGGCATAACCAGTTTTGTTTTTAAAAGCGTGCTTACCTGCTGACCTTTCTTTTGAGCGAGTGTTTCGTCATTACTTCAAAATTTTCCTCAACTTTTTTTTTATGCTGGAAGAGTCCAAAAAGCACGTATTCCTAAATGGCAAATCACTCATGCCCACGTTGCATATCAACAAGGACCATGACTAAAAACCATGGGCTTTAAACACAGAGGTTTGCAACGTTATCACCATGGATCAGAAAACCCAAATCCTTTCACTGTCAACCAAACACAAGCACTGTCACTAGACTTTGAAGTAATCAGATGCACTTCGGTTCTATGCACTGCATGTAATCCTCAAAAAATAAAACGTGCAAAAAAATATATTGCATCAGTCAGGTAGCAACTTCCTCCCAGTGTAATCCGAAAAAGTCGTATCGTGGCACACTGACAGCTCAACAATGTCGTAGCAGTGAAAGCTGCAAGCTTCTCGTATCATTTTCGGGTGAAAATATATGAACGAGTGATTCACGTCCCACTCAACTAACTGAATAGAGTTGTTTCCACACGGGGCACTGAAAAAACACTGATGCCAACCGACGTTGAAAACAAACTTTTGCTGCGGAGAATGGGCGAACTTCTTCCCCGTGCATTTCCTATTGGTGTAGCGAGCTGCGCCCACCAACACATGACAAGCGGACTTGAAGCAATGTTATTAAAAAAAAAAAAAAAAAAAAAAATAGGGTCACCGAGTTTAGCCTCATAAAAAGGATTTGGCCATAAAGCTAGCCAGTCTAGCCTCCAATGTTAAAACATTTTTTTTATGTGGAGAATTAGCCTTCGCTACATTTGCCAGCTTCATGTTTTTATGAAGCTGTCACACTAAAACAGGGCCTCTCTAGATATGTACACCAATTTTTTTTTATATTTTGAAACGAGGATAAGGATGAAGATAGGGAGAAGAGATGAATATGGGGTTGGCTTTCCAGGGTTTATTGTTGATTGAAAAATTGAGACCAGAATTATTAATCCATGTTTAATTTGGCGGTGACGCCTACTTTTAATACTGTAAAATTGGGTTATAGTAGCAAGCTAGTGCGTCGACACCACAGAATTACAAATGGGACAGTATAAAACTGAGAACATCACAAAAGTTGGACAGAATAATGGAAACACTAAGACATTTATAGACCAGTGGTATCGAGCAAATTTGCAGAAGAAATTCTAGTATATTTCAAGGATGCCTTTTCCTTAAACTTTCAAGGACCTACTATCGATTACCACAATGCAGTTACTACGTCAGTGTCAGTTACTTCAGCTTAAATACAAGGTAGCCTGCCAAACTGAGATGCACAATCAAATCTCACTGAAAATTTATTAAATTTATAAAAGCCTTATTAAATTTGCTGTAGAAATTTTAGCATATTTCAAGGATTTCTTCAAGGATTATCCCTTAAATTTGCTCGAACACACTACCAATTACCACAATTTGTTAAGGATACTATACATATTAATTATTACAGCTTGAATACAAGTGTACATGCAACCAACCCTTATTCCAGTGATAAAATGATAATAATAACATTGGGTCACTGTTAATGGAGAAATCCTACAGTAAGGAATTCAACTTTCCTGAGTTTTCCAGTTTTTTAATAATTTTCCTTGTCTGTCCCGACAAACGAAAGAAAATTGACAATTACACACTGCAAGAGTGAACATATTGAGGGACAGTGAAAGCTATATGGAAAAATGATTCGTACAAAATTCAATCCTGATTTTCACCTATAGCAACCTTCTATTAGAAAATAGCAATGTATTACTTCAGCATCTCTATAAAATCAACCCTCGCTAACCAACTGTAGTTTACATCGATGACAAACCGGAAAGATTTCAGAAAGCAAGGAGCTAAAATTTTGAATTTGATACTCCAGGCCATATACAGTATACATCGTTTATCCTCAATCATTCCGTCGAAAGTCTGTGCCAAAATGTTTTCGGGAAGATAACCACCTCCTGCCCTATATCATCTCCCACCACTTTTGCCAAACAAACCAAGAACCAAACCTAAAATAAAACACTGTACAAGGAGAAAAAGGAAGGACGATTGGTGAGCAAGACCAAAGCCATATATAAAAACAAAGTTAATCATTTTCTAAAACTGAGTCCAAAAACAACCCTTAACGTTTTCCAATTTCATACCCAGACACTTAAGAAACATTCTCGTTAGCGACCTTACATTACATGTACCAAAACAACATTACTTTGGAAATTTTGTTGAGGTTTTAAAATGAAAATGTCTTGAAGCCTTACTAAATTATGTTTGCAATTTTCTGTATAAACCTGCATCATTTAAAACAAATGACATGCATAAGATTGCTATTTTAGAAGCACACGTTATAAAGCAGGAACATTGTAACAAAATGGTTAAGTCTTACTAAATAAAGCAAGTTTTATAGCTGCAATATTGTAAACAGTATGCAGGAATGACTTCAGCTATAGCCTAACCCAACAAGACATTTCTGCACACATTTTCTCACCCAAATCCATCAAAATGGTCTAGAACCAAACTATACAAACACTCAGTGCACAAATTACCCATAATGCGTTTCGCCATCCCCCTGGTGGCGTATAATCATTGAACAGTTGCTCACACGGACGTTTCCCCACCCCACTAGTGGTGCATGGGTCATTTAACATCGCATATCCGACATGGAACATTGTACTAGCCTAGGTATATGGATGTAGCCATTTTAAAAAATGCATACATGGGAGGCTATGTTAAAGCCATATACGCCACCAGGGATGCTGAACCGGAATAAGCCTAATTATGAATTAATAGCATAAGTAATTGCTCAAATCATGTTCACCTTGGTGTTCCTTGATTCTCCTAAAAGTACTTTGAGAGCCTCTGAAACGTCCTTAACACACAAATACACACACCCAACAGTCAGCAGCACATTCTTACTAAGTGAAAGTTTGTTTCTTTACAAATTCCCAAATGTGCTCTGAACCTAACCTTCCAATGGCCAGTTCAACTTCCTGTCATTCCTACCCCAGGACGGTTGACCCCTGGTCCAGCAATGTCCCCCGAAGGCCAACAAAAATCGACAGCTGTTCTGGGTCACGTGATAGAGCGCCATTACAATGAAACTGGCTTTTTAATAAAGCAATTCAGGGACCAAATTTTCACTATCATTTAGCGACAATGAACTGGGATGATTTATTAGGCGACAGCTTTGTCAAACGGATTATGATTAATTATAGCCCCATTCTGCAATTTTAAGTATATGGTTAAGTAGACGACCCACTGCCGGACATGAAAAAAATCAACAAGCTGTACAGTGGACACGTGATGCAGTCAAATGAAACAAATGCAAAACACTGCAAACAGAAATAAATGTCAGGAAGGATTGTGGGTGGTTGAATTATGTTAGCCTCATGAATATTAGCATAAATGGAGGAACCAACCAGGAAACGAAGATGCAATTTTAAAGCTTCTAAAAATAGGGTTGAATCATTCACGAGGACACAGTATTTCACCAGGATGGTGGCAATTTTGACAACGACTAACAAAAGCCAATTAAAAATAGTGCAATCAAGGGTTGTTTAATGAGGTTACACAATCAGTAAAACTTTTGAAACAAACCAAATGGTCTGATGAGCAAACTTGTTTTACAAGCACTGTAAATGAAATGATCAAATTTAACCGGTTTCCCCCAGAAATGAAATGTTCAGCCTAGCACCCCGCCTTTTCCAGCTTTTAAACATTTTCCATGAGCATCCTGAAGACAGAAAATTAAAAAAAAAAATACCTTAGAACAACTTAATTTCATTGCTTAAAAAAATTGTTTTAAAACTTAAGTGTACAAAAATATAATGCAGAACATGCAGAAAATAACCATCTAGAATTCAACTTTGGATCACACAAACTTGTCTGAATTAAAAATGAAAACCACAGCAAAACCTGGGGAAGTGACCACCTCTGCACTGTGACCACTTTTCACAAATTGATTTATATGCATGTTTTCCATTATACAATGCTGTGTACAGTGACCAGGGTGTGCCATCTCTTTTGTAACTTTTGAATGATTCATTCTTGAAATTACAATACTAGTACTTCAAGTGTTTGGAAAAAATATTTTTAAAAATGGCACCAGTTTCCTCAAAAATGTGCAAAGAAAACAAGCTGAACAGTTTCAAATTAGCAAGATCTTTGTGAACAATTAATTAATCCATAAGGAGTCAACAGGGTAAAATTGATATCATTCTCTGTACAGTGACCAGCTATGCCATTTTTAGGGTGGTCACCAATAATCAGGGTTTACTGTACAATAAAAATTAGTTTTTGAGCATATACATGTAAATATAAATGAATAAGTAAATGTTCTAATTTAATATGCCAAAGATATTGATGCCATGTATCATATATATTGCTCCCATATTTCATCCTATCGTAGCTCATTCCTTAACCTTATTTGAAGTAAACTTGCAGCTGAGGTCAATAACAAGTTAACATCTAGCTGTACATGAGTCATTTAGAATTAAGCAACATGCTTATCCAATACATAATTCAATTGAGGTTGCAGGATGGTAGACAACAACAAATGATGACAACACGACTACTGATGCACCCTAAACTACCAGCTTATACTTCTGGTGAGGACAAGAAGATAAGCAAATGAAACCTCTGGTTTTCTGGTGTATACATGTACGGAAGCAAAAGTCACATGTATCTTTTTTTTTTCCGGCTTGTTAAACGCCTTGAAAAATCACGACTTGAAAATTATACAATTTCTTATCGAGTATCTTGTAAACTAAAATGTCGACAAGAGCGAAGGCGAAGAACAGTTCATTAAACGAGCAAATTTCAATGTCTTTCCTCTCTCCACACATACATACAGCTGCGGGTGCAATTTTTGTTGAGAAATGATCAATCATGCAAGGACTAAACGAACATCTGATGATGGAGTCATGGATTAAGAGTGTGTATAGGGTCTAGGTTAAACAGCGTTCAAATTGAACACATCATAAAAAGCAGGAAAACACGGTGATCAGTCATGTTTACGATAGCCAATCGGACCACCGTCTGGGAAGTCCTTAAAGTCGCTATAGTATGGCACATCACTGATGCCCTTCTTAAAATTAATTAAAAAACTAGTCTCATTATGACTTCGCAAGTCTGCTTTCTATAGTATACGACAAACTATGATATTCAATTAGTCTGTTGATATCACAGCAGATAGCGTCTAGTCGTAAATGTATGAGAATAATAAATATAATATTACATAATATCGAAAGTCCCCGACCATCAGCGAGTAACACCCTGACAACACTGCGTGGCAAGGCAAAGGTTAAAGGTCACTGGTTTGCGGTAATATTAGATAGCAGGAAATCTTCATTTATATTGGGAATCTACATTACATGTACATGTATCTTATATGCATGCACGTAGTCTCTTATAGACAAATCCTTTGGTTTCCAGCTACATGGATATGTTCATTAGAGATTCGATCCATGACTTTATGGGTCGGCCTGACGTTAACGTACTCCTCCCTTAATAAGGTGCATTTAATATTTGCAAATAAAACACACGGCTAAACCCGCACGCACGTTAAATGGAAATACGAAGGGTGAGCCAAAGATCTCTTTGACCTCTTTTGCCAAGAACAGAAATCCCAAAGGTACTTTCGACCTACCCTGCATGCCATGACTGATGCTGAAAACAAGGAGGATCAATATACATGTACAGTGCAGTCTTGGTATTAAATCTGAACCTGTGATAATCCGACACTTTTTTCATGGTGCAAATTTCCAGCTCGAATGCAAATATACATGTAAGTGCTTAATGTCTTGGCAAATGAGCATAACACTATACAAACAAATGTACATATATACATGCACGCATTACTGTACATGTATCCACAGTCTTCTGCTAATCCGACGTTTTCGGATAATCTGACAGTGCTTGGTCTCATATAGTGTTGGATTAGGGAGACTGCACTGTTTATGCAATATCTCAGAATTTTCATTGTAATTACTTTTCTCCTATCGATAGAAAGATTCTATGGTGTTGATTATACCCTTTAAATTTGTGGGTACATGCACATGTAATAATTTCAATTAAACTTTGCAGAAAAGTTTTCTATTTTGTGTTAAATGAAAGAAAAATCGGAGAAATTCACGGTATGAAAGGATAGATGTGCACATGAGTGATTTTTGCAAGTCAGAAAGAAAAGTGAAGTCAATGTATTATTCATTCAAAATGAAGACTGCATTTAAATGAAGCGCCATTACGCCATGACCAATGCATGAACACGTGGTGTAAATCTTAATGAAGCGCCAATACAGTCATTATTACCACTGAACACGTGACGTGAATGAAGCGCCGTTACGATACGACTAGGAGCATTCAACTTTCAAATTCCAGGCTCATGTTTATTAACATGTAAAATAATAAACAATTTGTCCGATTTTAATTTCGACAAAATAGAATTCGTGATCGGAGTCGATCCAACTCACGGAATGGATTTTAACTGATTTTCAAACAGCTTTCAGCTAGGATGAAATCACATGACTGGGTCTATTCAACATCCTAATTTTCCACATTTTTAAAAAGAATCAATCTTGTAGGTTAACCTGCACATTTTGAGAGTGAATTTCCCTTATAAATAATTCATGACGTTGGCAATATTTTCTCATTTTTTAATAACACCAGTTATATTCCTTACAAGTGTATTTTGTAAACAGCGTTATTAATCCACCTTAATATGAAAAGCCTAATCACCGGAAAAGCAGCAATAGAAATTTATTGACTAGAAGATAAAGAATCGTGCTTTGTATGTTTGACCGTATAACTGCCAAAAAATTAATGAATTACACGGGCCTATCCCCTGCAGGACCGTTTTCACTATCAAGGAAAACAAACAAAACGATATTAATGAAGGCCGATGCAGAGGGGGGTTGGGGGGGAACCACTGAAGACGACAATCGGACAAATCGCAATGGCTCCACGCCGCAACAGGGCATTGCAACTAATGGAAATGACCTTAATTGTAAACAGGAAATTTGAATTCATTCGAGGCCTCAAACAGGGTGGCACAAAAGCCCGATAGATCAAAAAAAGCTAAGCTTATGCCAAAATGAGATGCTTTCTCTAAATACTGCATGACTGCATTCCTGTTACCGGAGGCTTGAGTGGGCTGGCTGAGCTTGAGATATTCTGTATTGTAGCGTCAATGGTTATGTTGCAATGGCGCTTCATCTATTAGCTTTAATTATACATGTAATAATAGGTAGGCAGATATGTGTTGTGTCGGTAAAACAGGAAACTGGCTCCTCTCAGCCTCCGTCACTATACGAACTTAGCCAAATGTGGCTAAAAAGAGATAAGTTTCTGATCGTGAGCACATTTAATATATTATAAATACATGTCTTGCTATATGAAGTAATATATAGTTACGGTAACTTACTGGAATCATTTTCTGATGTATTCTTTAAAATATTCTTTTTACAATTTTATACATAGAATATAATATTTTTATAAAGCTTAAATTATATACATGTATTTTCAGATAGCCTATACATGTATATTTTTCTTTAAAATTATTTATGACTATAAATTAGATATGAGGACAATATCATCAATATGCATTAAAGCATTCTTGTAATAAGCAAAAATACAACTATATTTTGATAATGTAGGCCTATAAATGATACAAATCCATTCAGTCACAAGTTTCTGGTAGTGATTTCGCGATTTTCGCCATCTAAAGTGGGGTAATCATGTCCGCAATTCGCTTTATTAGCCCTGCAATTGTGTAAGCAATTTCTAGATAGCACACGCGAGTATGTACCTCGTAATATGGACAGTCACGTGATCCAGTGACCTCCCCCTCGCCCTAAAATATACAAGGGCCTATGAAAATATATAAAACACAGGTCGGTGTGGTTAATGGTAATGGTACATAAGAACCCCGCCCAATGCTTGCTTTCACTTGCAGTATTAACGGGCACTTCCATTAGATTGCATTACAGGGTGTTACAAAAATGGCTGACCATAATTCAAGTCTACGGATGTGACGTCACACCGAAAAGAGAATCAGAAATTCTGGACTTAAGTATACACAATATTAAGACTATATACCATTGGAGTCAAACCTATGGCCAATTAGGGTTCCAAATATATGTAACCATGGTTCCTGTATATGTATATTGATAAATAATTAAAATCATGTTTTTTTATAATTCCCTATAATTTACAGGGTTTTTTTTAATATAGAAATTGACTTGTAATCGCCTTGCTATATTAATGAATGATATATGAATGGTGATTTTTGGTCCAATGTTCAAAAAAGCTTACACCCCTGCCACACACTTTCCACATCGTGATATTAATCAAAAGCAATTATTTTGATTGTCTTTGCATACTTGAAAAACATGCATGCACCAAGTTATTTCGAGTTGCTATGAACTCGAGTTTGTTTACAAAATAACCATGCACATAAACGCCTATAACGGGCCTTTATACAGAACATCCCCTTAAAAACACGTTCCAAAAATACCCGACCAACTTTGAAAATGCTAGATTTTTATTATAGGTGTGTTTATACGACAAAAAGATGGTAGACTGTCGCCGTCAAATGATTCCATCTGAAGAGCATGGCACGCCCAACCATTATTAAAACGCAGTTGATTAGATATACAAATAACGGAAATTTAGCGTAGGCCACTATAGGTTCTACTCGAGGTTATGATATCCCTCATCAAAAGATGAAATTTAATGGAAAAGCAATGTTTTCCTTTTAATTCAGGTTGACTAGCGGCATTTTTTATAAACAGGTCTTAGAACAACTACATCACAAAAAAATGCTATTAGAACTATGTTTTTCTTAATTGCTTTTTAAAGAAAAAAAATATATATATATCGTGTAGTTTATCACAAGGGCACAAAGCTGGGAAATCTAGGAATTAAAACTTGTCGTGTTATAAATCATGGTTATTGTTTTGTGTACTAGGACATGAAGTACAGGATGCCCACACACATTCCGATCTTAACATTTGCTATGTATTCTTATCACTTGAAGATTATTCTATCAAAAAAAATGGAATTAGCATATGTCAATTGGTATAACCAGCAAGGGACCTCGTGTATTAAAAAGTATATACCGTTTTAAGGTCACTTCCAAATTTCATTAAGTGTATATAACATGCACATGTAAGGTCCCTTTTGCAAGGCTGGTTGAACCAGTTCCTTGCTGATCGAATAAATTTGATAAAAACTGACAATATTCGTCTAAACTGGATAAACAAAGCATCAAAACGTTATTTGTTGGGGGAAAACCGGAAAACTCAATTTGCGATTTTAAAAAAATAAATAAATTGCTTTCAATTACCCTATATGGCAGGTTGTTCATCATTAGGGCAAGAATCAGACCGGTTTGAGATTTATAGAGGATATTATAATGACTGCATTTGCAATTTAAAAGCTTTAACCAGGAAAATGAGAAAAAAAAAAAGAAACACATTTAATATTCTGGAAAATATACACAAATACTGCGTGTGCTAAACTGCAGTTAGTCTACTTCCGGTTCAGCGCCCCCTGGTGGCGTTACGGCGTACAAGTCTTTTGCACCGAATTTCCAACATTCATATTCAAAAACAGAATTTTACATGTAGGCCTACCTGCATATCACAATCGAAAAGTACTGCTGTAATATTTAGCAGTACGAAACAAATTTTGCTAAATGGCGCAAAAAGGTCGCTGCCATTTTTGGACCTTTTATTTTGAAAACCACTTTACCCTGCATTCAGTTCAATAAATCAAATAACCTTAGTTTCGCTATATCATCTAGATGTACACATGTACAATTTTTGTATGTATTTTAGATAAACAGTAAACATTGCAACATTACTTATGCATTTACATGCATGCTTTCAATTAAATGATGAATGATATGTATGTAAAATGATGCTTGGCGAGGTCATGTCGGGAAAGCATACGTCACCAGGGGGCGTTGAACCGGAAGTAGACTAACTGTGCAGTATGCAGTAGTAGACTTACTGCCGGTTCGGCGCCATCTGGTGGCGTGTGCATTTTTTGCACTGCATTTCAACCATGACATCGCCAACTTATTCAAAAACATCATTTGGCATATCTACATTATATCTGCAATACAAAACAAATTCGGTTAAATGGAGTAAAAGGCTGTTGTCATGTTGGACCTTTCATTTCGAAAACCACTCTGGGTCGCATTCAGTTGACCAGAATGCATGACCTCAGCTTGGCTTGATGCTTTATGTATTTCAGACAGAAATCTACACCAATAACAGTTATCAGATGTAGCAACACTGTCCACAGACTCCATCTAGCACCCAAAATGCACCGACCCAACCGAGATTTTGCATACAGGTGAACCCCTGCAAGGTTACAACCGAGTCCCATATCCCGTTTTTCATGGTCAAAGTGGATTCCACAATGGGGTAACAACTTCACCGACTATGTCAGGCGCTTTTGTCATTGAAACCAAAAGGAGGGGAAGTTCCCTTCTGCCACTACGTTAGTTTTTTCCCCCTTAGCGCAAACTCAAGTGAACGCCCTGCAGTAACCCCAAGCTCGAAAGCAGCAGATGGCGCTGGTTATTCCCACCCTCAAGTCCAGCTCAGATGGAGTCCTTCGTGTCTATTTTATCGGGCGGTTTTGTCTATGGCACAAAACAGACGAAGGCCAGCCACAATGAGTCACTTGAACATGGCGGCGACATAGGTGGCACCACTTAACACGCTATGCCATTTTGGCGCCACACGCCAGCACCCTGCTTCGAGCGTGTGCCAATTTAATGGAAACACAGCGAAGCACTTGGCCTACATACACCTCCTTTATATTCAATGTGGGAACAATGAAGGTGCTAATTTGTACTGCAGAGCTGACAAAGCCTACCCACGTAACACCCTGCTAGCCTGGAACACGACTGAGAATGGCCAAATTGCGCAGGAAGGGAACATCCATAAACCACTGCGGTCTAGCAAACAAAACGTGGATCCGCGGACACCCTGTATTTCTGCATTTTAATTTTAGAACAATATGCATCCTCCCCCAAGAGAAATGACTCATCTGCCAAGTCCATATTTTTTAAAACATTTAAGCTTCCGCCATTTAATTTTCTCATTTATAAAAAAGGAAATCAAATTGTGGTCCCAAAAAAAAATTCGATGCCATTACCATATATTTTTTTATTAAATATTTTAAATCTTTTACCATAATGCCTTGGAGATTAATTATTAAAGTATTATAGAAGATATGATAGCTTCACCACTAGAAAAGTAAATGTTTCAAATACTTCATCGTAAGCAAAAAAAAAATGTAAAATTCATTATTTTAATGGCTACATGTAAAGTTACTGCATACGAAAATAAATTAAACATTTTAAAATCACATGTAATT
>JAQGCC010002056.1:0-20090 GCA_034698905.1 Xestoiulus laeticollis | reverse complement strand
CCAGCTGGTAAGTCTACTTGAGAGTCGGTTCTCTCTCAAGTCCAGGATTTTGCGCAGCAGTGGTACGGGGGTTAGTGACACTAACTGTATAGACTCTAGTTAAGGTAGAGAAAGCATTTGATCCTTTAACCACAATGTGCTAATCGCAGTTATGTTTGCTTTGAATAATTGTGCTAGATGCATTATTAAATGACTTTCTTTAATCAAGTGTCAGATTTAGGCTGTCGTAAAACTTAAGTACAATGTGATTGCTTTGGCCAAGTAATTAAGGACACTCACGAGTTCCACAAAGTGTCCACTTAGATAAAAAATGAAAGACAACGATAAAGGATTAGGTGTTTTTAGCACATATGATAACTCAAGTTTAAAAAATTAAAACGATTTAGATCTTGGCATTTTTCAAAAAAAAATTGAAAACATCATTTACATAATTTTTTCATACTGAAATAATGCTCTTCATTATTTAAAATGACTGAATTTTAGAGAAATGAAATGGATTTGTCAAAAATAGAACCATTTGGAATGATAACATTGAAACTATAGATTCCAAGAAGTTAAATCCCGATTTTACAGTTCGGTTTTTTAAATTAAACTTTATATTTAATTGTTTTTCTTTGCTGGTTATAAACCATGTATGTTTTAGTTTTTTTTAGGTGACAACTTTTGCTTATTTAACTTCCAGCTTTCAGATCATTAGATTTAATTCAACAAATATGTCTAATATCAGATAAAACGTCTTTTTTGAAGTTGAATGGCTAATTTCCATTATTGTCTGCTCATTAAAACTTGTTTTAATTTCTGCATGACGTTAACGAATGTGTGTCCTAAACTAAAAGTTATGCATTCCTTACCTGTTGATTTCCTGATGTGCGAGACACCTCTGGTAATTCCTAAATGTTTGCCATTGGAATTGTATTGATGCACTGATGGTTTTCACAATTATTTTCACTTTTCTTGAGTTCTGCTCTTTTTCTAGTGTCGTGTTTTCCTGATTTTTATAATCCAACTGCCAACTCTTCTCCTAACTTTCTTCTGCTTCCACCAAGCTTCTCTTGGGCAATGTGTTTTCACCCCAATTTTTCCCTCGACTGACTGGTCTCCTCACCTTCTTCACCTGTAAGTGCACGTAAGACAAGTTACCTTTCTTTTTTGCCGTGCATTTTGAGGTTCCCCCCATTATAAAGTGAGTTTTTCATTCGAGTTTTGTGACGTCAACACTACTTCTTGAATTGAGGGAGGATTCGCTGTTGTAGATTAACAGACGCCTGTTGTGAAGATTTATTTGTCACGAACATTTTGATGAAAGTGCATTGTGCTTTCCAGGAACCATAGTTGATTTGGTTGTCTTGGACATATTGATAAATCGTCGAAATGAGGTTTTCTTTTTTAGATTTCTGCGTAAGAATGTTTTCTGATTTCTTTAAGAATCCTAATGTCACCTGTAGTTGACATTTCGTGACTGTTGTGACAAACATTTTCATGAACACGTCTATTATTAAATTACACATCTGAGTTTTTTTTGTGTGTGTGATGAATTCAACTTATAATTTTTCATCTGATTACATTTTTTATATTAAATAATTAGATTCTGTCTTATTCCTAGTACAATTAGTGGGATCTTGTTTTAGGCGAAATAAAAACATGACAAATTCCTGGTATGATATGGTGGATAAAAGCCTGACCTCTCGACCATAGAGGTTAAAAAAGCAACTTATTTGAATACCAGAAATTATAGTGAAGACAATGCATCCTGAATGGTATTTGACTGAAGCGCCATTATGATATGGCCACTGAACACGTGATGTAAAAGAACCGCCATTACGATATTTCCGCCATTTTGAAGATAGATGATGTCATGTATATAACATGAATTTAAAGCAATTTATCCGATTTTTATTTGGCCTATATAGAAATCTGTTTAAAAGATTGAAAATATCGTTCATTTTTTTCTTGAATGAATCAAACGCTTTTCAAACATTCCAAAATCGGATTCTGTTTCTTCTTGATTTTATTTATGCTATTATATATTTAGTAGCATGGATGAAAGATACCAATATCACACAAAAACAAACATTCGAGAATTTATTTGCACTTTTATGTGCACCAACCATAGCCAAAGTAAATGTATTCTCAAAATGTAATTTCATGACAAAAATGTGCCAAATTTCGTTATTGCCCTAATTTCCACCAGACCAAAAAAATGATTTCCACTCATTTACCTGTATGTGTGTGTTGGAAGCTTAAACTTTGGCTCATTACAAAATAACAATGTGAAAGAGTGAGAGGAGCCAATGCTTTGCATGCTAACCGGTTAAAATAAGGTATGCCATGAAAAAGGGGTCAATGGATATTTATATAGTTCTTTTTTTCTTGGTCAGCAGGTTGTTTCATTAAGTATAAAATACTGGAAACTTTCTGCTTCATGGCCTGATTTCATTCTCTGCATTGGGCTCTACCCATTCGCACTTTTCATCCGCATTTAAGAACATATTTGAAAGTTTATGGTTTGATTGTGTCGTAATGATAGTGTGAAACCACTGTCCTGTTCTGCACATTTTATTCTTCCCACATATTCGGGCTAATTCTCTCCTATCTTCGTGCAATGATCTTTGTGTGCTAAATGTTACATCCAGCCGAGCAGCTTTTTATGGGAAAAAGACAATTATGCCGTACCTGTGTGGTGGCTCTTCAAGTTTAATGCCAGTGGTTTTAATTAGGGAACACCTACGGATCGAATTCCTTTTTTGGGTCCAAAAAGAAGCAACGCCTCGTATTTTGAATAAGATATCTGAATTTCTTTAGCTATTTTTCAGCAGATGCAGTCATTCACCTGCATGTCCATGGCATTGTCTCGAGCATTCATGTATGGTTTAATTTAGAAATTCCTCGGCACTAAAAAATTGAGTGTAAACAATTAATATTAATTTGAAGTTTAAACCAAAAGATTGTTATCTTCTTGCACTTAAAATTTAAATATACCGAGGGAAATACCCTGCAATTTACATGTTGCGGTGGAAGTGTAAATCTATACAAAATATATACTAAAACTAGAAAATGTTGTCTATGTTGAAAATTAATGTCATGATCCAGTTCAATTCGTTTTTGATATCAGATATCAAATGTTCGACATCATTTCAGTGTTAATGTCGATGGCATTTTCGACCGATAACTCGAAAGCTCTGCATAAAACCAAGTTTCTATTTGGGTATTTGGAATATGGCAATTTTGACCCCAAATCAAATAAGGATGGGGGATTTTCTCTATGAAATAGGCCCTGAAAACACAATAATCCATTATAAGTACCTTTTTATTAGGGAATAAAGCAATCTTTTATACTTGTATTATCGCTATATAGCACTGTTATGGTGGTAATTTCTATTTTTTTTTGTCTTTTATTCCGTTGCTCACCATTTATCATTTACTGGTAAGATAGCCGAGAAATGAATGTCTGTCATGATAATGATTGCCAAATTCACCTTGACCAAGTGAAGAGATGATGCAATGAGATTCATGCTACTCGTCCTCGATTTAAGGATACTAAATAAGGGAAAGTTTTCACGTTAGGTATTTAAAAAAAACTTATAAATAATTTAATAAGAGATATTCTCGAATGTGAGGGCATTAAGTTCAGTTGCATTGACATTGACATTAAAGTAGGATTGCTAGTTTTATCTAATCATGATGAAAGGATTTTCTCTGGAATTCCTAGTTCTAAACGACTTCAAGACGTATGCGCAATTTCAAAACAATAAATGAATACCTCAATACCTATACAAATTTATTAGTGTGAAATACGACCTTTAAACGCGATTATCAAATTATAGTTATCGAATAAATGCGGCACTTTAATTTAAGAATGCATAGTTAAAGGGCGCCACGCCGCAGCATTGCCATAGTTTTTGTCAATTTAGAACAGGGTGGTCCAAGTTTTAATTCCAAGATGGCCACAAAAGCACTTGGATAGAGGCTCGAGGGCCACAAACGTACTTAGCCACAGTACTCCGACAATTTTGGCTTAGTGGCTTTATGCTTAGCTCCTTGAACTCGGGAGATCACGGTTCAAACCACGGTCGGATATCCTGGCTGTGGTTTTTCGTGGTTTCCCACAACCTATCGTAATCGCCCATATAGGCACATAATGGCAAATGCCGGGATAGTTCCCCAAAAAACGGCCAAGTCCGTATAAAGTTCACCTTAAAAAATCTGGCACTTTGCCCCCTGCCACATGGCATATTACATGCTGACTGCAGGGTAAGAAATTGAATTGAATTGATTTCGGGAGATCCGGGTTCAAACCCCGGTCGGCTATATCCTGGTTGTGGTTTTTCGTGGTTTCCCACAACCTATCGTAATCGCCCATATAGGCACATAAAGGCAAATGCCGGGATAGTTCCCCAAAAATCGGCCCATTGACCGTATACTCTACCCATTGAAAATTCTGGCACTTTGTCCCCTGCCACATGGCATACTACATGCTGACTGCAGGGTAAGAAATTGAATTGAATTGAATACTCTCGGGCCGCACATTGAACTAATTCCCATATCATAAATTAAACTATAATTTTCCATCTTCAAGTCTTTGTTAAGTGTTCAATAGAGGCGAGTTTAGTTTAATAAAACCAGAATTTGGTTATATAATACACAACAACAAAAAATGTGAATGTGAAAATAATTTTAATGTCTTCGGTACAAAAAATTCATCTGAAATCTCGCGGACATAATTCAACTTCTAATAACAGTCCATAGCAATTTCTTCCTCGTTGTCAGACTCGTAATTATCAAGTAAAATGTCGTCGAGAAGGGCCTCCGGATTGGCATTATAGAGATCGGTGGTTAAATCAGTTTGCAGCAATAGAGCATCGACATCAAGATTGCAAAGCCAGTCAACAAAATCCCGTTGCGCAATCGGGTTGCGAACATGGTGATGTTTCGCTAAAAGTTCGTTCAAGTCGATTTTTTCACCCCTCAACCAGTTGGCGGTAGCATGTGACGCTTTTGAAGAAGCCATAACATTCTCGACTGTCACACAGTCTCTCGTATCCAAAACGTTTTCAATGGCCAAAAATTTTTGTTCGTCGCTGATGGCAACTTCCATTTCCTCATTGTTTTGTTCAGATACAGGTATTTTAATACAATGTTTTGCACAGACATTTTCATTGGATTCTGTGTCTGGCATTGAGGGAAGGCACTTTTCCAATGACAAATTGCATGTTTCTTTCAATGTTTTGATAAGTTGAGCCATTTTGTGTTGTACCGTCACGTCCTCGTCTTCAATAAGGCTTACGGCAGCATCGAAAAAGCCGGTGTTATTTAGAGAATCAAACTTCTCCTCTTCACTTTTTTCGCTAGCAAAAACGCGCGTTAGTAGCTTTTCCCAGAAACCAATTGCTGTTAATTTTACTTCCCAATCCAAATCCATGGATGCGATTACCATGGCTTTGTAAATGTGATCCACATAGGTGGTTCTAAACATGAAAGTGCACACAAGAAATATGTCATAACAAGGCATTGAATGTAAAAATTCAATTCATATTATTTGAACTAAGTCCTACGAGATACAATCCTCTTCGTAGCATGCCAATAGCGTAGTGATCGCGGCTCTTCTTGTGATTCCTTCTGAATCTTGTAAAAGAATTTGGATGACTATTTCGATAGGCTTTATCTAAAAAAACAAAATGAGCATCTTAATATGTGCAACATTCCCATTTGTTGGAAGAGCAAAATATACGTTGCAATACGGACTGTAACAGTTTTATCCACATCGACTATTACTCGGTCTTCGCAGACGATTTCGGGCACATTCTTAAATACTTGTAATGCGCTGGCTCTAACATAGCCTTCGGTATCGTCTAACGCAATTACAGATATATTAAGCGATCCCGATTCCTTCGCCCATTCTTCCAAATTATTTTGCACTGGAAATTGAAACGGGAAAATGACTCTGTTTGGATGAATTTTTCATTATTTCTGTTATGTTTATGGGAAGTTTAGTTAATGCCATGGCACCCCTGGCATACGCTCGCGTTATCCAGTTTGATATCCCCTGATTTAAGAGGGTTGCATACCAGAATAAGTCTTTTTTTTCTAAATTATTTTTGTATTTAATTTTGTAAACTGTTTAGGAACAAATGGAATGTAACAGGACCTAGTATAAATATTCTATTATTTGTTTAATTTTTTTGTTTATGTATATGTATATTTCCATGAAATGGAATACACATATACATAAACAAAAAATTTAAACAAACTTGTGCTAGGTCCTCGTACATTCCATTTGTTCCTAACAGTTTCCTAAATTTAATTAAAAAAATAACTTGGAAAAAAGGCTTATTCAGGTATGAAACCCTCTTAAACCACAGAAATGTTTACTATTTATCAAATTCAATCCACCTTTAGCCAATTTCGCCATTTCGGCTAGCATTTCAAAAGCGCTGTCCCGTATTTCCCACTGCGTGTCGTGGCAACGTTTCAGCAAGATTTCGTTTAGTTTTCCGGCAACCGTCTTCCAGCCGGAGGCAAGATGTAAACGACAAGTTTGAAGCAGCAGTTGTACAATTTTCATTATTTTGATCATCAACTAGAGAAGTTTAAAACCAAAGCAATTAATCATATCCCAGATTACAAAAAAAACTTAATTTCTCTCGTGCTGCGTACCGATGGTGGCGTGACGTATTTGTCCAATATGGTTATGCCGTTGTTCAAAAGCACATCTCGATCCTCTCCTGATAACTGTGTAAACCAGTGACTTCCTATAAGCATAAATTCCATGTCATATTTAAGCTGTAAATCATCTATTTTTTACTGGGAGATCTCAACCATTATAAAAGAACCCATTCTACATTTACCCCAGTTTGCCGATATTCCAAGTATCGAATCGATGGTGATATTTTGCATTTTAATAGGAAACGATTCATATTTTTCAAAGTTAGACAATATAAACAAGAGCAAGTCCAGCACTGCAAACTTCTCCTCCTAAAAGGAAACAGCTAACGAGTAATTAAATGAAATTCTATCGGCTATCTAAAAGTAATTTATAAAATATGTAGGCATACACTGTTTTTGAAACAGCCGTGTAATTTTGGAAGATTTGTAATGATGCAGCTGATTAATTTTGACAGTTCGAGATGCTTGCGATTAGCTGACAAAATGTGCAATGCTTTATTCCAGTTGTCGTAAGATTCTTTCATCCATGGTAGCTGCCGAGTTGGCTGCCAGTGCGACAACAGAATCAAGGGCCTCAATAACATTGTTTTGAATATTAGAGATATTTCGGTATTATCATTTGACCATCTGAAACGAAACAAACAAAGTCAGATTTTGCAAACTCGTAACTTTAACCTAAAACCAACAAGCAATACCTTTCACCCGTAAATGTCAAAAATTTTGCTAGGCAAATGAATTCTTGATTTTTTATTAGGACATCGACTACCATAAGCCATTCTTGAGGAATGTTATTCTTTGATCTAGAATTTGAAAAAAATGTTACTTTTATTGTTACAAATTGATAAAAAAACATTAATAGCTAAAAACTCACTGGCATTCAATCAGCAGTAATAAAAGGTGACAACACGATGAACAGATTTCCTCATCATCAGTGTTTTCAATTATTTCTATCACAGTGGTTTTCAATCGTGTTGAAGATATAAGATGCGGTACAGTCGACGGGGATTTCAAACAAACATCTTGCAACAAATGCAGCGTAACGATGGCTTTTCTTTTTGCTTTGGAGTCTGTATCTGCTTCCTTGACGTAGGTTAAAAGATGGTCAACTATGTTTGCCAGCTCGCAGCAGCTCTCGGAACGGGCTTCTTGGACGTCCAACTGCATTCGTCCTAATAAATCGATGAGGATGTACAACAGAAAATCTTTTGCAGTTCGTGCTACAAAAATGCTGCCGTCTGTTAAACTATTTAACAGCAAATCTGATAGGACTGTAAACAACGGGTAAAAAATGCATATAAATTATGCTAAACATTTTGAACATATAACCGCACTTTTATGAACATTTATAGTAATACCGGTTGGTTCCACAAAGTCGACATTTGCTGTCTTTGCAACCATTAAATTATGCAATTGTTTCAGCAAGGAAAACCGCAGCAATGCAGGTAAGCCATCAAACTCTTTAACCAGACTCTGCACGCAAATACTCAGGGCATCGACATGACTTTTAATGACAGGATCTTGGGACAACTTATTTGAAGACAATGCAATTCCTACGACATTTAGACCAAATGCAGAAACGGTGCTGTCGAGTGTTTTCCAATTTTCAAAAAAGGTTTTCATCCATGGCACTGCATTCAATGATTCAGCTATACGCTCACACTCTTCTGTAAAGAAATATGAAGCATTCAGCAAGTCGTGATAATTTAATTTAATAAACAAGGCGTGCAACCAAACAGTTTCTCACACTGACATTTTCCTACCCAGATCTTGTAGGGTATGGGAAATGTCCGTGCTTGCCTGGCGAGGCAATTAAACTTAGATCCCAATTTGCCAGTTGTGGATTTCAGTGGGGATATCGATGCTCCCACCTGTGGTCAAAATGTGACAAAGGGATCTCCAAACCAATTAAAAATATAAAAAACTCATTCTCCCTAGAAATAATTGGTTTATGAAAGGTTTTAAATGAAAATTTTCACTTGAATAATTTTAATGGTTGATATTGGCCGTCATGTGTTGCCAGCTAGTGGTAACCTGTGCCTGTGGTAGTTATAGGTAGCACAGTGCATGTAGTGGTCAAGATGTTAGTGTGTTTGAATACAAATAGGTTGCAGGATCGGATCCCAGTTGAAAATTAGACTTTTTTTTCATTATAATTATATGGCCTACATTTCTTGTTTGGCATGGATCTATAATTATCAACTCTGCCCGGTCCCACATAATTTCATAAACCATGGATCTATAATTATCAACTCTGCCCGGTCCTGTCCGTGTGAGCAATTGCCCTAGAACCATGCACATATAATTTCACCTGCCTCGTTGCTCGTACACGTACGTATATTCACACCATTTCGCTGCCAGGTGTCGTCGCAATGGCGTAATACAAAATACGAAGAACGACGTATAGGAGAAAAACGTGTTTGAGCAAGTACTCTAGAAACTTCAATCTTGGCATTATAGCTACTCGATCGTGCACTTGCATACATATAATTTTTACATACATTTAATTTAATAAACAAGGCGTGCAACCAAACAGTTTCTCACACTGACATTTTCCTACCCAGATCTTGTAGGGTATGGGAAATGTCCGTGCTTGCCTGGCGAGGCAATTAAACTTAGATCCCAATTTGCCAGTTGTGGATTTCAGTGGGGATATCGATGCTCCCACCTGTGGTCAAAATGTGACAAAGGGATCTCCAAACCAATTAAAAATATAAAAAACTCATTCTCCCTAGAAATAATTGGTTTATGAAAGGTTTTAAATGAAAATTTTCACTTGAATAATTTTAATGGTTGATATTGGCCGTCATGTGTTGCCAGCTAGTGGTAACCTGTGCCTGTGGTAGTTATAGGTAGCACAGTGCATGTAGTGGTCAAGATGTTAGTGTGTTTGAATACAAATAGGTTGCAGGATCGGATCCCAGTTGAAAATTAGACTTTTTTTTCATTATAATTATATGGCCTACATTTCTTGTTTGGCATGGATCTATAATTATCAACTCTGCCCGGTCCCACATAATTTCATAAACCATGGATCTATAATTATCAACTCTGCCCGGTCCTGTCCGTGTGAGCAATTGCCCTAGAACCATGCACATATAATTTCACCTGCCTCGTTGCTCGTACACGTACGTATATTCACACCATTTCGCTGCCAGGTGTCGTCGCAATGGCGTAATACAAAATACGAAGAACGACGTATAGGAGAAAAACGTGTTTGAGCAAGTACTCTAGAAACTTCAATCTTGGCATTATAGCTACTCGATCGTGCACTTGCATACATATACATCCACAAGCCATCGTGCATATAAATGAGCAGAATGTGCTCACAATCCATACAATCGTTACTTTCTTACCGGTATTATCATTTAATTTTTTTTCTAACAAAGTAGTAAGCTTCTCTAGTAATGTGTCATCGTGTGGTGTCTTCTTATCAATAAATAATGTCTTGAAAGTTTGACGTAATTTGGAATTAAACTTTCGAGATTCCATTCTTGAATCTTGTTGAAAGAAAAGCCAGTGTGACCAGATACGTCTTGCCTTTAAATATCCCTAGAGTTAGGCCTTGGACTTTTGAACGTCAAGTTGTTATCAAGAATCATGTCCGCAGTTGTTTTTAAAGTTTTCTCAACTAGGAATTCAATTCATTGTTGCAAATCTTGTTTCGATGAATTCAATAATGGAAGAATGTTCAGGAGATATTTGCAAGGTAATTGATACTTTGAAATTACAGTTGTTTCGATCATGGGTATACTAGGCTATCTGCTAATATTTGTTTGCATTGCAGCTCCTAAAAGGTTTTATAAAAATGTTTCCATTACACAAAATAATGGTTCGTATGAGAAAAAGCTAGGCCTAATAATTTGTTGCTATTATGTGTGCTTGCAAATTCAGGTTTTAAGACGTAATTTATCTGTCAGGATTGTACGAAATCAACTTGGACAAATCCAAGTTAAAAACACCGTTTGGAAAAGTTCTACAAGTTCCTAATGAGCCACTGGCTTTAGCAGTTGGTACAGAATGGGATGCTCAGCAAAAAAACATTAATTTGTCAAGCATGCATTTGGTAATTACATTATTGATATTTATTAATATTTTAGTCTAATGTATTCATATATTTTAAGAATATTAATTTTACCCATGATTATAGACTACACTTTGCAATACAGTCTTAGACAACCCTACGAAGAAAACCAAAGAAATATTAGCAGATAATATAATATCGTTTTTGGCCACAGATACAATATGGTGAACTTTCCTAGTTCTTACGAATTGATGATTTGCCTTTTCGGCAGTCTAAACCGATTTTTGTCATTTACTTATAGCTATCGGCAAGATGAACCCGAAGAGTTTGCGGAATTGCTGACACAGGAATGGGAGCCAGTACTGCAGTGGTTTTGTAAAAGGTCGCTAATTGCAAAATAATTATTCACCAAGACATTTCAGATCATTCAATTAATTAAATTTTATTGGCATCGGTAGATATGACGTCATTGTTAACTCGACAAGCAGCATAAGTGCACCTACTAATCCAGCTGAAACCAAAACAAATTTAGTGAGGCATTTATTGTCGTATAACTTTTGGTCTTTGACAGGTATTTCATTGTTAATTTTCTACCGATTAAAGTCCCCGCCATTTAATTCACGTTTAATAATATTTATTAGGTTTGCAGTATGCGGTAGAAGCCTTGAAGTCTGTAATTCTTGCTTTAGTAACCGTGGATAGGCTTTTAACGGTTGAAAAGGCTGTCGCATTATCACAACTGGAATTAGAGTATCAGGTAACACAGATTTCAAAGAAAACTCGGTTGTTCCAAATCTCTTTTATATACCAAATATTCTGCATTGTCAATTTTCAGATTGGCCACTGGGGTAACGTCGAATGGGCCCATGATATGGAAAGGCATGATCTCAGAGCCAGAGTGTCAGCTGCCATACTATTTACCCAGTTAATGAATCAGTCAATGCAGCTTTCGGCAAAAAATAACGTTCAGCGATAGTTGGTTTAACTCCATTGTAGATTTTTCTTGTAGAGTACATTATATAAAGCCAAATATTTTGCAATCGACATTGCCTATACCTAAAAACTTGCAGTTTAGTATATCCTTAATGATCGACGTACAACGCAACGATTATTGCTGGATCGAGTACTCCGATAATTGCATAATATGTGAATCTCTTGAAGTTAATTTTTCTAATTGTTTTATAAAATTGTTGGTGAGGAAAGGGCACCGAGATTTCGAGCGTCTAGGCAGCGACTCTCAAACTGGGTGTTGCGGCATTAACTAAACTTAATTCCCGTAAACATAAAGAAAGTAATGAAAAATTCATTGAAACAATTTCGTTTATCTTTCGTCAATTTGCACTGTTTTTCTTCTTTTCCTAAGTATTCAAAATGCTTTAAGGGTGCATGCCACGAATTTTAATTTTTTAGCCTAACAAGAGTACTGCAGCAAAAAATGTTTGAGAGCAGCTGGTCTAAGGGCCTTGTAGGCTAAATTTCCATGTAGAGGTTTAACCCTCGTGCCAAGAAATGGGGCTACCAACAAACAAGCAATATATTTTCAAACTGCAATTTCTATCTCACCCTGTATTTAATCCCTTTTTGGGAATTGGAAATCCTTAATCTGGTCACACTGTTCACGTGATTCTTCGTAATATTCTGTCGGCTGTTGTGAATGACGGATGAAAGTGCGACAAATTTTGCAACTTTTCTCCTACTTATTTAAAAAAATATGGCCTTTTTCGGCGGTAATCCCTTCAATACCATTGTTGGGCAAAAGATAGGTAAGTGTCGTGGTTAACTCGTTCCGTTTTGATATGTTTTAAAACATGTTTTGTGTCTGATGCCAATGGTGTTCCAAGTTTCATGTCGACATTCGAATAGTTGTTGCGTGGTTCAAGGGAACCTGCTTTCCCAGCCGTGGGTGGGACATAAATATCCTCGATATACATGACTAATCTTATTATGTAACTCGTTTATATATTGAGCATAACATTTGCGAAAAATGTACACATATGACGACGTTTTGTTTGTGTTGGGAAAGCCATGTAACTGCTATGTTCGCAACAGATAGGCGTTCCGCTACGCATATACACATAGCACTGCACATAGTATTGCCTGTAGGCTACATTAAACGAAATTTTAAACTATGGATTTTTATGTAATAAAATTCCCTGCCTGGTGTTTAATTCGTATACCTGACAGTTAATGACTCAGCTAGGTTAGCAATTATGTAATATTGTTGGTTTCGTTGATGAAAAGCTGGACATAAGGACTATTGACCTCAGTTGACTGATGACAAAAAGCTAGCTGGAACATCATTCAACAGACAAATTCCTTACATTTGATACATTTATGACTATTGATAATATAAGTCTCGTAATTCAGAATCAGGTTTGTTTTGGCACAGATCCCAATTAATAGTTAATTAAAACCATTAAGCAACATTTAAACTGGTCATTAATAGTTGTACATGTGGAGATAGGAATAAGAAAAACTTGCATTCAAACCACATGTATATTTAATCCCTAAGTTCCTGATTATTTTAAATATGAGCATCATATAGGCTATGACTCATTTTTCTTGGCAGTAATTTCCAGCAGCTTATACTAAAAATGTGTGTATAAACAATGAGTAAAGCCACATCCTTCCTGCTTGTAATTCTCTCACTATTTTAGAATGGTATAGACAACTTCACCTACATTTTAGTGATGTAAAATTCTCCATTTCACTGTGACTATTGGTTATCATGTAGTTTTGGTGTGTGCTTTCATGATGGTATTTCCACATTTGAGATAAACCGTGAATTGCATGTTGCAACCTCAAAGTTATCTGATGACAGGCATAGGAGCAGGACACTCAAAAATATTTGCATACACTGTATGGTTTGGAGGTGGCAATATATTGGTGTCCAAATAGAAAATGTCAGTGTTGTATATTTTGCAAAGTGGTGGTAGGTTCCTCGGAGAAACAACTGGTCCCAGGCTCGTTTACTTTTCATTTTATTTAAAAATGAACTTTAAGATAAAACTTCAAAAATAAATCCTGCTATTAAGTGATTTTTTATAGAAATTTCTGATGCATAGTTTGTTTTGTAATTACTGTTTCTACAATATATATTTGGTTTTCTAAGAGATTACTGAAGCGTGGGCATTGCACTATTTATTGTTCAAAATACATAGGATTATCATGCGGTACTTAGAATTCAGCATGTTGATTGACCTGTTGCAATGCAACGTAATTGTTGTTTTTGTTTATAGTAGCTTTTCATCTATGTCAGAGCTGTGCAATGTTTAATGATTTAAGCCTATGCTGAAAATATTGATCCACAACCACCTGATACTCGGGCCTAATTAGTTTGGATCTAGTACGTACGTGCGTAAAGATGACATGGGCAACAGTTTTTGCGTGGCATAATTTCATGACCAACAAGCAAACCTAGCAAAATAATATGCTGCTAGCCATAAATAAACAATTCAGCAAAATTGTTGAAATTGATGATAAGTCAATCTACATAAAATATAAATTAGATTTCTATATATATATTATATGATTGTGCGTAGTCTTAATTAGTTTTTTTTATTCAAAACCATGTTAGTCGTTCATTTTTTTAGAAAGTACAATTGTCGTTTAAAAATATTCAAGTAGGCCTACATTCTTATTACAGAGCAAGCCACAGATGCCTCCCTTGCTTCCGAGAATTGGGCTCTTAACATGGAAATTTGTGACATAATCAACGAAACTGAAGATGCGTAAGTGGATTATGTACTGCTAATTTTGTTCTAACAGTGTATCCAGTTTCATGGAAAGTCTGGAAATTTAACTTGAATTTTTAATATTGGTGCAGTTTACAATCAAACTGCAAATATAAACTAGCACATTGTACTAATCTTTCAAAATTCTTAATCAAGTGCACTGACTTTCCTTCAATATCTGCCTTTTCACACACATTATCAATAGAGATAACTTTTTTTTCCAAACAGATTTTATTAAAAAAAAAAAAAAATAATCTATCGAAATGTAAACGGACATTCGCATATAACCAATAAAATTGCCTAAAGGAAATTAGGGACAATTTGACATTGCAAATATTAATAGGATTTTGTGTTGCTCTAATACGCTTCTTAAACTTTGTACCACAGTTCACGGGATGCAATTAAGGCTCTGCGGAAAAGACTGCAACAAAATGTGGGGAAGAATTACACCGTTGTAATGTATGCGTTAATTGTAAGTGCATACAAGACATCCTATTTTGCGGAATAAAAGTTCCACATAAATCGTTTTCGTTTAATTCGACCGAATTATTTTGACTTTGAAACAGGTTCTCGAAACTTGCGTCAAAAATTGCAGTCGCAAATTTCACCTTTTGGCAACCAGCAAAGAGTTTGTGCTCGACCTGGTGAAATTAATTGGTCCTAAAAATGATCCTCCAACAGCCGTGCAAGAGAAAGTTCTTAGCCTAATACAGGTAAGTGTTTGCCTTCTCGAGATACAACGGTTTTAGTTGGTTCATAACTCAGGATCTTTATGATTTTTTTGCAAATAGACTTGGGCCGACGCATTTGCCGGAAACCCCGAAATGACCGGCGTTGTTCAGGTGTACCAGGATCTCAAACAAAAGGGCGTGGAATTTCCGATGACTGATCTTGATGCATTAGCTCCAATTCACACTCCGCATAGGGTTGGTATTTTATTAATTTCACTATCAGTGACCTTCGTAAAGCGAAGTCCAAATAAATAAAATAATTTAGAAGCAGGGCAAACTGCATGTAATGGAAACCTGTAATTTCCGAAATTGTAGTGATTGTCATACACTCGCTGGTGTACAAGTTTTCAGTTACCATTATTATTATTCATGATAATCTAGAAGTCATTGGCTGCAAATGTCTCAACATTTTCTGCAGAACTATTTCGCACGTTTTTACAAAAAAATAAACTGGTTTTATTATTTATTTAAAGAGTGTTCCAGAGCCCGAGCCACCAGTGCAGCATCCGGTGCCCACGGTCAGACCAGTATGTGTAAGATTAAATCAGATTACATGTTTATACGAAAGAATCATAACCTTGAAATCACATTCCCGCATTTTGTTATAAATAGCCTCTGGAGGCCAATCAAATTTTAACGGCGGCGATTCCAACCGGGCCAATCAATCTCAATCCCAAGCAGATGGGAAAACTCCGAAGTGAACTGGACATGGTTCAGTCCAACATGTTGGTTTTTAGCGAAATGCTAACGGAACTTGTTCCAGGACAGGAGCATCCTTCCGATCTTGAACTGTTAAACGTAAGAAACGAAAGGAGCGATTTTCTTTTTTATTTTTACTAATCTTTCGATGCCGAATAATACGCTTACGTGATTCAGGAATTACATCGGACGCTGAAGCATATGCAGATTCGGGTCGTCGAACTCGTGGATAAAGTGGCCTCCGAAGAAGTTACCGGTGCGCGATTCGATAATCGAAATTTTGTTTTACGTGCTGGTTATTGTTTGGGTTTCATTCGAAAAATCGTTAATTTCAGTCGAATTACTAAGAGTAAACGATGAGCTAAATAACGTCTTCTTACGCCATTCGCGGTTTGAAAAGAATCATGCGCCATCTCAAAGCAACCTGAGCCCACAAACACATGCTGACGTACATGTATGTGTTCATTGACTGCATTGCATTTCAAATGTTTTACAATATAGTAAAAATAAATGTTTTGCGCAATTTAGCCCAGCAATGCAGTGGCACCCTTGATTGATCTTGGAGAACCAGATTCAACGGCTGACCTTCCATCTCAGTTGGCCGGATTGGGTACGGTTTTTTTATTGTTAAAGTATTCAAAACGCTTTATATGACATTGTGCATTCACACAAGTGTTTCTTTCAGGTCTTGCATCAAATTCAGTGAGCTCAACACTAACTCAATTGAACACTGTGCCGCCACACAGTGCCGAAGACGAATTTGACATGTTCGCCCAGTCTCGTAGGGCCACTTACGAAACAACCAAACAGAGGTGCTCTTGACATGTTCAATGCCGAATAAACATCAACAAATACCCCCGTACCACAGTTTCGCACCTTAAGCTTCATTTCCGATAAGACCAAGCTCAAAATATGAGCAAATTCGGTACCACAGTTGCCAAAACATTGCCATCTAACTGGAGATGGAACTCCAGGCAGGAAAAATTGATCATATCAGCAAATTCCCTATCAATATCCATATCGTAACAGCACCGATCGATAGGGAAAAGTGGGAATTGTAATTTTGCAACATGGTGCACATGAAATTCTTCTTATTCTGCCGATTTGAAAACTGTCGTCTCGAGGTACCTCCTGACCAAGCTTGGCCTGCGTCTCAGATGTAACTATCTTAATTTCGTCTGCTGTGCAGCTGTGGTACCAATCCCAGGACTTGAGACGGAGCTTGGTCTCAAGCTGCGACATGCGCAACTCTGGTACGCGGGCTACTTACTTGGACAAAACCATTTCATTCACAATCTTTCGATATTTTTTTTTTCTTCCAGTGGCAGCTCGTATGCTGATAACATTCACGTGGACCAGGTCAATGTCAGCTTGGGAGCTGCTGCCCAACAACGCAGTATGAAGGTGAGTGTCGTTACCACATTCGTTAATTTATTAATTTATCCGTCGCATCAACATTCCGCGAGCCATTGCTTTCGATGCAATACCATCGAGCACACAACAGAAGTTCAGTCATTTGTAAATTTGCCAATCTTTGTTTCTTTAACTACGTGTTCCAATACTGTCATTTGTTTTTATGTTGTTTTGTCTCACGTGTGTTGTATTTTCTCTTTGTTTGCGACAATTGTTCAGTCCGAAGATGAGGGTCTCGATGACAAGGTGAGTTTATTTTAAAACGATAAACTTTCAATCACAAGCACGGCTTCTGATCAACACTCAGTTTCACTAGATGCACGGCATTAGAAAAATTAGCAAAAACAAGTATGTCGGCTTGTATAAGATTAAAATTTGATTTGGTAGCATGTGCTCCGAAAAAACTAGAATGCTTTTCATATTCATGGATCGTAGTTATCCATGTTTTGCTAATACAAGGTGTTAATGTTAATATTTAGTTTTGCAATATGTTATAATGGTTAGGAATTGCTGCATACTTGTTGTTTATGGAATAAAGCAAGGGCATATAGCATGTGCATTGAGCATGTAAACCAATGAACATGTTTGTGTACCAAAATGAAAGATGGCATGTAGCATTCCAAAAAAAGGGCTAAAATTGTCTAGTTCTGAGATTCAAATAAAACATTTCAGAAAAACGATGCTGCTTCTGTTCAAAAATAAGTTTTAAATAAATTACAGTAATAATTTTATAATTTGCAGTAAGAGATATTTAATTTGAGTTATTCAGTTATGCTAATAAATTCTAAGCTATCTCCAACAACAACACAAGGTATCATTAAATTCAGAAAGCAGGCTTGGCACGAATCGAGATCCTGAAATCTTTTTGTACTTTTTTTAAACTTGCATCACGATTTCTATAAGCTTTACAACTAGAATTTGCAGGTTTAATAGATTCAACTCCAGTTTGTTTGCATGTTGCCACAAACCCTTTTTCGTTGTCTGCTCCATAATCATCTGTAATTTTAACATCTTCAATAACAGTTTCCGCCAGTTTCATGTTTGTAATCCGCTTTGATCGTTTTCCCCTCTTAGCTGCAAAAAGAATCCGATTTTGATGAAATGGAAGCCTGGCTCCACGAAAAGGTTAAATCTAGTGTTTGTAAGGTGCTTTTTCCTTATCGCAACATAACATGCTGAAAATATTCTTTTTTTCCCATTTATTACAGCCACCGAATGAGTCCGAACAACAGCAGCAGCCAATCACGAGTGTCGGTGAGACAGCTAATTTGCATTGTTTTTAAAATTAGAAAAAAATATCGTAAATCCCGAGATTTGCATTTCCATTCCGATCAGCTTATTCAGTCTCTCAACGCCTAAAGCCAACACCAGTTTTTCGGTCCCACAGATTCGATTACCCGTTTATATCTTATTTTGAATCCACTTGTGTTTTATCCAGAATTTGACAGATTCCTGGCCGAACGGGCTGCCGCCGTGGAATCTAGCCCAAACACAAACGGCACGAGTCGAACGGGCATTCGGCGACAACTCAACAAGGACGAACAAGAAAGTTCACTTTTTGCCTTGTAGTTAAATTATTGCGGGAGCATGCTGGGGCATCATTTGTATATAGGTGGAGAAAAAATTATAAATATAAATACCTATTAGTATAAGTTACAAATATCTGCTGGCCAACCTTATATACCTTTAGCCTGGGAACGGAACAGGCTACTATTTTATATCAACTGACAGTAGTAAATTAGGTTGCTATTCGATGGAGCCATTATAAATTCTTTTCCTACCAAAATATACATTGGGTGTCGTTTTATTATAATGGACTGGTAAAAAATCTCGTGCAGTAGTCCGTGCTAACTCGCTTGGCATTCCCATGCGTTACGTTTGCCGCATGAAACAAATCTTTTTGCTGTTGCTTAAGCTGAATATTTTTATATTTGGTAGGCCAAACACTCGGCTACATCGCCGGTAATCTTAGAATTGTTTTATTGCGATTAATGCTGGTTGAGCCTCTGGAAAAAAAAAATAATCGATGCATAACTTGTGTCTATGGTGCAAATTAATGTCGAGGTAGTCGAATTAGCATTGTTTCAATTCAATGTCATTGTAGATGTCATAGTTTGAGAAAATTCACCCATGGATTGTACGTCAATGTGGAAATGCTTCCAGAAACTAAGACCAAGCCATTACTCACAAATTTTTGTTTAAATTCACCTAACCCAAACATATCCCAATGCTCACTTACGCCTTTGCAAACTGCATAATTTGTGATAACTAATTAAACATTCTTTGCCAGCTCTTCACTGTTAGAATGGTTGTCCGTAAGGACCGTAATTGAAAATACTGTTCCTGTTTTAAAACATTGCAAGCATAGGGGGGTCTTGAAGTTTGTTTTGCAGTATATGTATGGAAGACAAATCTTTATATTTTAGTTGTAATTAATTATTTATGTCTATGTTTTTGAAATCAACATCCTTTATGGCAGCGGATCTCAATCTTTTTGAAGTCGGGGAACACTAAACTGACATTTTTTTATGCGGAACATAGGCACGGCACGGCACATTCTGCCACAAACAAACATCCTCAAACGAAACATTTTGTTTGAATCAAAGTCATGACTACACGTTTTTGGTCCAATTTTCCCTGCACACTTAGGCAAACAAAGCGAAACATTCTTTGAAGAAATTGAAACTTTTCCTTCCTATTTCAATATTCTAGGGTGTGGCAGTCCCCATTGCATCAATGCTTTTTGGTCCCTTTTCTGCCTGCAATAAACACATTGTTTTGTTTGTGGATGTTTGTTTGCAGCAGTGTGCGTCAGCCTTACTGTACAAA
>JAQGCC010002055.1:0-20095 GCA_034698905.1 Xestoiulus laeticollis | reverse complement strand
ACACAAGTCGCTGACTTGGCTGAGCGCTTTCCCCATAGGAAACGGGGTGTTTAGTTTCCCCTTAAATCTAGTAATTTCATTATAAATTTGGAAATGAAAAAATGCTGTAAGCTTATATGATATGATGTATGCGCTTGGAGATAAAACGTGATTATATTTGAAATTCACTTTAGATTCCTAGAGGCCCGTAGGATTTATACAGAATAGTTACAAAAAAGTTCAGACAGATGTCAACACAGCAGTAGACATGTTCATGGTTGTATACTCTTATACAAATGTATATTGCATACATCTCTAAAGAAACCAGACCATCATTATTTCATATTAAGCCAAGCATGTGCAGTTCTAACATAAAACGAGAAAAACAAAATGCCTTTAGGAGATGGTAATGATATCTGTATACACAACAGCGACCAATATTTAAAAAAAATGTTTTAAGAAACATACAATGCACCTAAAAAAAACATCCAAATTAAGTTCTAGGTCCCTAAATGCAATCTTGTTAGAAATGATTTTTTCTTATGTTCGGTGCTACTTGTACATTATCTTTACAATATAAGAACATTACTTGTAAGTATTCTTTGATTATAAAGGCATGCTGCAGAATCTAGATGCCTTGGTTTGTAGTTAGGATTTCAATTTCTAGGTTTTATCCGGCTTTTATCCAGAACCTACAGTCGAGAAAACTTTCCATCACTTGTGTGATCAAAAAGCAGGCTTTCGACAAAATTTTCAATAAAAGCTGCATGCATTCATGAAGGGTAAATTTGCTTTGGCAGCCATTCTAATAAACACTTTAAATCCCACCTAGAAAATAGTTGTGCGTGATGAACAGCTCCGATGAATATTGCTAAGAGACTAACCCTTCGTATTTATCATTCGATTCCCTTTAGAAAGACTTCAAACTAATAATCCTTTCATCGATTTTTCTTTCACATATGAATCATAACATTTAATGGTTTCCAAGCGTACGTGGCACTCCAACGAAGTTAATGTTCGTAAACGACATGCCGAGGTTGAAGTTGGCATTGCAGTTGAGAGAACATAACAATTTATCCAATTTCAAGCTAACCTTTTCCAGGGCTAGAATGCACTATGCAATGATAGAACACTTGGGTCAGTGTCTAGGTCAGGCTATCAATTCTGACTGCATCTCTCCAAATCTGTGATATATGTGCTCTCTATAACCGACTTTATGTCAAAATAAAAAAAAAATCATGTACTCGTGTTGGCCATTTTTATGGTTGAAACAGTTTCATACTCTGTCACTTTTAACTGGTCTTTTATCTCCATGGATTTGCAGCAGTGATATGATTCACTTTTGATCGACTGTTTATCGAACTTTTGATGAACGGATGGCGTCCTATATATGCTACCATAATCGACATTGCTTTTTTATTCCTGAACCTCATCCTTTCCTTTAGGGTATATTCGTTCAAATAAAATATCCAGCTTTAGATGCTGGACGTTTCAAATTAGTTTCAAAGGAAAGGCTATTAATAATTCATATAGAAAATAAGGTTACATTAGCAGAAAAACAATACTTGTCATTACATCCAGTCGATGTTTCTCGCCATAATGCAATCAATTTTGTGCGCCATGCCAGTAATAGAGTCGATCTGTACGTGTTCTTAAATCTTTAGTATTGTAGTGATCTGCAGAAATGTAGTTGGGGCATATACAATTATACAGAATTATATATAGTATGTACGGTATAGCTCTGATCATATACAATGTATAATTGTATATGAAATGGAGCATTGTAATATTACTCTGATATGATGAATATTCCTGGCTTTGATTACCTAGATTATAAAACGTGCCCCATATAAAAAAAAACTTGTATTGCTAGTAAAATATTTGAAATATTTATTGAAATTTTAAACAAACAAAAATGAAAAATCAATATCTTACAAGAATAGTTTGTAGTATCAGTTTACTGGTTTGGATCCGTTTTTAAATAAAGGATTGAAATTTTTATGACAAAATTATGGTTTGTAAGATCATTACTCTTTGGAGCAAGCCCTAAACCTGTAATGCAACATTTTCAAAAGCCATCTTCTCCATAGCGTATAAAAATACGAGCGTACATTAATAAAAAATGTCTCAATATTCATCACGTTTCGGTACATCCAGCTGGCTATTTTTATAAACGTTTTACCGCCAGGTATTTTTTAAATAAATGTTTATTACCATCATTTGGCCGCTAGGGAGCAGCTAGATAGTGTCCCATTAAATACACCCTATTTCAATTACAATGTATATACAATTATGAGTTTATGCGGTTGAATTTTAAAAAAAAAATTTAAAAATTTAAAAATTTGACGAAATGAAAGGATTCACCAAAACGTGATGAGTATAGAATATTTTTTTTCATTAATTTATAAATTTGTATAAGTAATGGAGAAAATGGATTTGAAAATGTAATATTGCAGGTATATTGGGCTTAATTGCTCCAGAGGGTAATGAGACTTAAATGGTATGTTAATGAAAAATTGTATTGGTCCCATATATTAAACCAAAATACATTTTGAAGTAAAAATGCAATTGCATAAAAGTGCATTTCGGCAATAGTTTTATGTGTGATTGCATGTAAAATTTTGATTTGAATATGTGTAATGTGCATGTGGAGGTAATGTTGAGATTCAATCCCAATACTCTTCCAGTGTTAATCATTGAAATTCAATTAAGAGCAAAAGTCTTACCTTAAGATTTTGAAAGGTGCCAGCAAGAACGTCCTCCCTAAACAGCAGTCGAAACGGGGTATTGACTCTGAGCTTCACGTCTGCAAAGCTGGAGAAATCGACTTTAGGCTGCACCACCACGAAATAGCCATTAATGTCGTTTCCACGCTGCTTCAGTTGCGATCCTAACACCTTGGTGAAAGAATTGCCCAACTGTTGCAGGGTCATGGCCTTGTCGAAGATGAGATGCCAGGGCAGCAGACGGCACAGAGTTTTCACTCCAATGGGCAAATCCACGGCCTTGGTGGACAGCTGAGGAGGTGTGTTGAAAAGGCTTTCGGTGGTGCCGCTGTCAGAATATTTCCATTGCACCTCGAATGAATACTGGTCTTTGGTCGTGGAGGCGATGGGTACCACTAGGACATGAGCGCGAAACATTTGTTTGGTAAGGGCCCGGATTAATCCCACCATGAAATATTGGATATTTGGGCCACTCGCGATGTCGTAGTGGACAGTCAGGGTATCCTGCTTGACCCGGGCGCAGCGAAACGAGGGAATCCGTACCGTGTCCGATTCAAATTGAGAATTTGATTTTCTCAACACATCTTGTAGTCCGTCCAGGTTGCTAAGAAAATCTTGAAGGTTGCTCCCCAAAGAGCCGAAAGCCCGCTCGTAGCCGCGATTGCATAGCGAAAAGTAATGTTCTCCCAGTTCTTTTAAAAGCACATTAAGCTCCATTCCTGTAAAAATGATTCACGTCAGTTACCTTTGGTATTATACAATGTACAATGTACTATATATCAACTGGTCTCAATCTTTTTGGTATCAAGACCTCTTTACATCTCTAAAGATTATTGAGGAACTCTTCGTGCATTCACACTTAACCTATGGTCACCCTTGTCAAAAAATTAAGTATACTTTTCTGAACACTAAGTATACTAAGTTGCCCAAAAAAAGTGCACTTTTAAAGTGCACTTTACCAAGCATACTTTCATTTTGACCATATAGTCAAGTAATTTAATAAATAATTGTTATATTTGTAATTTTCAGTTTTTCTACAAAGAAATGGGATCAATCTTTATGCTTTTCTATCAGATGTTATTTGTTTTGGGATTTACGTGAACACACACATTAGAGGTTTTGTTGATATGGATTATGCATCTTTCAATGATTTCTAAATCATTTAGTAATTCAATTAAAAATCACAATATGAATCATACAACAAGATAAAATCACCCATGAAATGTTAATTCAACCTACTTATTTCAACTGTAACTGAAATTGCCTCTCTTAAAAGACGACAACATTTTTAGATGTAAACTTAAAAAATGATGAGGTGCTTCTAAATCCATATTTTCAATGATAGCAGTCTGTAACTATTTTTTAAAAAAATGAAATGATTATAATTGTAAAGGTTATTTTCTCATCTTTAAAAATAAGAAGTAGAACGTCTATATGTAAGAGCACATTATCAGTAAATAACTGAGAAGTTTCTTCATTCGTTCGTTGATAAGTAAAATATAAATTATGCTTATTTATACTAGCAGCATATTAATTCAATGCGTTTTATAGCGGAATAAACCATTATTATTTATAATCATCTCTGTTAAACCCAGTTTCATCTTTCCTGAACACAAACTAAACGTGAGTTTATCTCAAGTTTTTAATCTTTGTTGCCAGGCATTGCTCAGTTAACTGCTTCTTCTTGGAAATTTATGGGTTATTAATACTTTATAGTTTCATTATTGCTTCCATTTCGTACTTTAATTTAAGAATGGGCTACAATATTTCATAGCATTTTTACAGCGTTTCTCCTGACTGTCATACGTTTGGGATTATGTTCCTAAACTTCGATGGCATTTTGCCTCCTACCTTTCCTTTCTAAACACGCTATCGATTGACCAAAGAATGCATTATGTTTTCTGACTTCTTTTTAGGGAAGCAGTCAATCTACAGTACTATACTTGAATAGTGTAACAAAAGATAACGTAATGTTATAGCTAGTAGCAGTATAAACCAAGTGCTGTTCTTTTAAGAAAAAAAAGAACAGGAAGCTCATTTTTTGCTTGATCCTACTTTGTGTTTCTACTAATGCCTTAACTGCTGTTATTAAGATGTTGTCATAGTTTTTGTAATGAAAACTGGTGTCCTGACTTGCCCTACAGCAGTGGAGTTATCACGAAGGTAGCTATAATGAATTCTAACAGCTACTAAGAACTCTGAAAAGATCTTATTAAGAGTGCAACATGCTTGCATAGTGTCTGATTAATGGATTTGATGGATAGGACAATGTAGAGACTGATGGATGTTTTGCTTTTCAGTACTTTAACTAAACAAGATATCAGGATTGCTTCTTACTGATTGGATGATATCCCAACAGGACCCATCACTTGATCTCTGTCGTCTGGGAGAAGCTTATAGTAAGCAAGAAAATAAAGGCCTGCCAACCTTCCAAAAAAAAAAATAGAGAAGAAGAATGCTCATTTCTATTCTCGAAAGATTTTTGAAAGTAAGTTGTTAGCTCTGGCTACTTTATTTATTATTCAAGTATATTATTTCTTAAAGATCCTGTGGAATTATTGACATTTCTATTCTCGAGAGATTTTTGAAAGTAAGTTGTTAGCTCTGGCTACTTTATTTGTTATTCAAGTATATTATTTCTTAAAGATCCTGTGGAATTATAGACAATTGTTCTTGCATGGCATTGACCATATGTGAGCAGTTAAAGTATGGTGGCCATTACGTTTTGGCACATAAGCCACCCATATTTTATGCGTGAATAATGACATGCCAGAGCATCTTGCCAATATGCCAGAATGCCAATACGTAAAGGGTGATCAATATAATGGCGAACTTGCATGGTTTCATACGATTCGGACTTTAGTAAGTGAAGATGCTTACTGCATCATGGCATTTTTTTTCGCAGAATGCTTAAATGCTGTTGGCAAATTATGCCAGATTATTAAAAGGAAATGTTGTGTGTATTTGTAGATTGCAAAATTTGAGAAATAAATGAACACAAGCATAAATACAAACAAATTTGTTAGACAACGTTTAGAAAAATATGTAGTCTTCAGCAGCCTTCTTGGGTATAGACCTACATTTGATATCAGATTATAAACCTCCCTAGATGCAATTAGATGCCAAACTAGATACTGACCGAATTGTAATTACACATTCGTGCTCCATTCACGTTTATGGCAAGGAACTCCAATTTCCATTACCACTGGAAATTGTGCTTTGTGCGTAAATGGTCAAAAGGTGGAGACCATTTGAACCATTGAGGTGATAATGGAAGCTGCACTATATGCAATCGACTTGCTACGTGCAAAAACTTAAGTATAAGAAAGTTGGGCATACCATATGCCTCAAATTGGTCAAATAGGCATACCTTATACACTACAGTATAAGTAAATGAATTGAAGTCCAGTCGGTAATGGCCTTTCCCCTCTTCGATGTAATCTTATAACGGATAGACTCATACGTGATGTCCATTTTTGTAAACACGAAAATCTAAAAGTTGTATAGAAAAATGTCCACCCACCAAGTTTCTTTGCTGCCTTGGGCATTGCTATATCAAGCATCTTGATGCCTCCATAACTGTCTGTCTCATCCACTTCAAGATTTAGATATTCCCTAAAGAGACATAGAGAAATACAATATTTATGGGTAAAATCTTTTATACAATGGACAAAGGACAAAAAAATGTCTGCTGGCCCCTTGCTCTTAAATATAAAAAAAATAAGTGAAAATGCTCAATATTTAGTAATATTTTTCTCCTTCTTGGCAGCTTTCTATCCGAATTTTGTAGTGATGGACGTTTTGTGCCATTTTGCATTTCAGTTTCGAAATTTTATCAACAAACTATAGCTTTTGTATCTTCTATGAAATATTTACTTTTAAGATTGTTTTATTCAAACTTTTTTGAATTGTGCAATCGGATACAGTAAATATGTTGGCATTGCTAAAGCTTTAAGCACTGACAGCGACACTTAAAACTTTATGGCAAGGTAAGCTTAGTCCCAGTCTATCATTAATATAAAAAATAAAAGCTTACTTCATTCTGTTCCATGACGTTGGATCCTTGGCTTCCACTGTTTGCTTTAATACAACCGTTATTAACTCTCCCTGAAATATAAAAGAAAAATCAGTTCACTGTACATTGAAACCTTCGATAATGCCTTCTTTGATGTCGACTTAATTTGATCCCCTTATTAATTGCTGTTAGCTTTTATATGCACCATAAGCCCAATTAAGAGTTTGTTTGCTAACGGTATTTGCAAGAAAGTCAGTATAGTACTAGCAGTGCATTTCAATGCATATGGTCTACATTTCCTTCATTAACCGCATTTATAATCCGGTCATCTATGCAAATTTTGTGGGGACTCGAATACGGGCGTAAATGATATGAAAATGAACATGAACATAAAACAAGAGATATATATATCATTGTTCATACGAATAGTTCACAGTTTAATTGAGCTATACATTAATTTCATTCAGATTTGAATTAAACATTATGGCGGTTTTATTGGTGACGTAATCTTAATTATTCTATCAGTACATAATTAAATACTTGCATTTGTAATCAAACTTATAAGTTAGGCTAAGTGTTACCTTGCTGAATGGTTAAAGAATAAACTTTTAGCCACTGTCGTTGATTTTCATGATTTTCGGCTGCAAGTTTACTTTCAAAATGGCCGTCTGGAATACCAGACGCTTTTATTAATATTTTATTTAATTATTCTCGATTCGTTCCATACCATACGTATAGTTATTTTGCATAAATTATGTCGTGCATTTTTCTGACATCAAGCCATTTATTTTATCAATAGTCGAAGGAGAACTTACAATTTCGTGAATCTTAAACAGGCGTAGTTTACATGTATGATAAATAGCAAGCATTGAATCGCATGACTTGTTTAGACATTTACCCCATGCAGAAATTATTGAAAAATTATGTGCAATAGTACTAATACACTATAGGCCTACTTATGCAAACATGGTGGAAACTTGTGATATTATTGTTTCGGTAAATTTGAAATTTCTATAGCCTTTTGCTGGTTCGATTTCAAATGATTTGATTGGCATGTTTTAGTGTTTTTTTAAATTTCTTAACATATGAAAAATCATTTGTTTGCCTATATTCATAATCCATGACGACGTTTGTAATTTTTTTATAGAATTACATAGATTTATAATAAAAATTCAGCCTATCAGAAAAAACATTTTCCTAGAAACAGCTTGGCAACCTTAATTCAGGATAATAGGGAAATGATGAAAAATAATAAAAATGTGGTTATCTTACGCACATTATATGAAAAATCTTCAGGATTATATGAAAATAAGAAAAAATCTTCCAGAACAATAACATTTGATTATCTTCCTTATTTACAAAAGATGTCATTGCAATGAGAAGAACTTGAATGAATGATAGATTAAAAACTATATCTAAAGAAAAGAAAACCCATTTGGATTGCTTTTAGGTGTAATGATAGTTGATGATTTTTGGTGTCTATTCAGGTATTGCATTAGCTAAAGTACCGGTACAACAAACGCTTTATTTACACTATAGTGAACCAGAAAAAGAAAAATGATCATTGTCTATAATTTGACAGTTGGAAGTAGTGAGGATCTTTGATATTATTATAAATTTATCGCGAGGTCCTTTTTTCTTCTTCTAGAGAATGTACATGTTGGCAGATTCAAGTGCTTTTCTCTCCTCCTTATTATATCTGAAAGTTCCTTCTGTATTCTTCCAACTTTTTAGGAGTCATTCAGAAAGCACTTTATCAGACGAGACTTGATAATAAAACACACCAACCGTTTGTGAATGGCCCTCATTGGCTGTTCTCCAACTTAAAGAAAAAATTCTTCTATGTACATGCATATTAGCCTTATTTGGATCATTTCATTAGGCTAACATCATACAGACATGCTAATATTTGCTGGAAATTCAACTTATTAAATAATACATGTAATTTAATAACGAACTGCAGTTATATTACATTAAAATGCAGCAGTGATAGGATTCATATGATGAATAGATTGACAAATTAAACAATCAGTGTGTAATGCGCTTTGAAATGTAATCCTGAATTCAAATTTGCTCCCTATTAATTTTGCTCAATTGATCAATATGCAATCTTCATGGGAAATATCAAACGTAATTCATTTAGACGCGAGTTTCAAGTGGCTGCATTTGCTAATCCATCCAGAGGACCTAGCTCCTTACCCTATTGCCATATACATATAATAGTAAATAAATGAAGAAATTGCTGGTCACAAATTGACCAAATAGTTTCTTAATACACATTTATGAAGTTGTTTTGGGAACTTCAAGCTCCATGCTTTTTGGTGTTTTGAAAACGTTTGGTGTATTCAATTATATTATAATGGATGCACGTCACGCGTCTGTGATATCAAAGAAAAGACAAAATTACTCTTCCATAAAAAGGAAATGGATGTATAGCAAAACTAATCCGAATCCATTATTTCAGACTTCCACTCATTTCCGTTTTCTATATTGCAGACTGTTTTCAATTTTTTATCCTCCCCGTTTTTTTAAATTCCCAATAAAACAGATATTAAAACAACAGCTTCTTACAAATAAACTTTTGGTTTGTATCGATTTTCGTTAGTTTCCTCGACCACAAAAAGGTGTCCCAAAGTATTTGATCGTGTTTTTTTTTTCTGTATTCCCTTGGTTGTGTGTGGCTATTCGTCCATTGGTTGATACAGTCTAATGGCCCATAAAGTTGCAATTGATGTAAAGCTTCGTCAAAAATATATTGCTCAGTGGTCTTACAATACGCGAATTTCACTTCGAGAATGTAACCAGGCTTAAACATTTTGGTGAATTTTATTTATACTTTCAGTAAGCTGTACTTATGGCTGATTTCTTGTTCAATTTCACTCAATAGACGTTACTCTCTAATTTGAAAATAACTAGTTCCTCATGGAATCGATTTTCACAGCTGACCTTTGGTTTTCGAAGAAATGAAACAATCGATCCTTGACCTAACAAGCAAGCATTGGAACGATCCTATTAAAACACGAATTAAAATTATGAATTATGATATCTGATAAATGTAACTATTTAACTAAAATGAATTGTGCATACATGTACGTGTATATTTCTTTTTTCTAAAGAGATTACTTGGAATGTATTTTAACAAAAATTCTCTATTTTAACTATAGGTATTAATATAGATATTATTACTAAAAGAAATCCCTGGTGAAAAATCTTTTTTATGAGATACCATTGGTTGTGAAATTATAGAACATCCCATTGTTATCCCAATTGAAATTTATAGGACTACTTTTATAACATTCCTATATTTGTGTACTTTTCTGCACTTTACGGTATTGGTATCAATTCATGACATTTCGACCCCAAAGATGATTTTCATTTGAGATAACTAAGGGCCGGTTGCACCAACAGAGGTTATAAGAATAACCTAGGGTTGACCTGCTGTATAACACTAGGTTAACCCACCTTTGCATTGCACAAGCATGGGTTAGGAGAAAAAGGGAGTGAAAGGTTAACCTAGCCAGTAGGCAGGGTTAACCTCAGGTTAACATTCTAGAATAAAATAGAAGCCATTTTGTTTTCTGCATGGTTAAACATGGGGTCCATAACCCTGGGTTATTTTTATCAAGGGTTAATTGGTGCAACACATTCAATTAACCTGGAGGTTAACCTGGAGTTATATTTTAACCCGAGGTTAGTAAACCTTAGATTTTCACCTTAATTGGTGCAACCGGCTCTAAAGTAACAATGGAATAAGTTAATTTACCTCAACAGTTTGTTGTATTTTTTACAAAAAGCCACGACATTACCGAATGTCCTATTGATGGTTTTCTTTCAAATAATATCAAAGTCGTTTGAACCACACTTGCTCTAAAAGTGTAAATCTAAACCTGACCCACACCCTTAACATTTATTGGCATCCATTTCAACTGGTAAAACTTCATTTTATCATCCTCTTAAACTGAGAAGAAACTGATGTGTAAATGCCACTAAGGCAGGGGCTAAAACCGAAATCACTTTCATTCGTTATCGTCGCAATGCATCACTAAGAATGTGCAACACGTCTCCAATTTGCTCTAAATGCTAGAAAGTTGTCCAATTTAATCCGTAATCTCCGTAATTTGATTATTCCGCCAAAAACGGGGATAAAAAGACGTAAACAAGTTCTCACGGAAAGGTGCGCGATTCCGTGTTCTAACAACGTGTGTTAATGGTTGAGAACTTGCGAGTTCTCAACCAGTTTTTATTGTTTCGAGCTATAGGCGAATGGGAAAAGTTGGGACGGTGACATTAATTGCGTCTAAGATTTAATATAAGATCCACAGGAAGGGTGTGCTTAATTTCTAAACATAAAAGCGAAACGAATGCTTGTTTTGATGGCTTTCGGGTGGGGGGGACCCGGTGAAGAGACCAGAGGCTCAGGTGCTTCTTGCGCCTGAAGAGATTGGGGATGAAGGGGGTGAGGGCAAAAAGCCGGAAATTTTTGCCTTAAATTGGTTCCGTAATTTGGATTATTTATCGCTTGCAGTTATGGAGAATGATATTGGGACCCTCGTCTGGCGAGATAACGAAGCACACGGCGTCACCCTCACACTCGTAAAATGCAAAGGCCAAGATACGGCTTCATTTATGGCATCATTAATACAAATGAGTTCTTGCATGGGTTCGGGCTGCTAAGAAACGCTTTCTCTGTCGACTAATGTCCTGGGTTTAATAATCGAACCATTCCCGAGGGAAGTGAATGGGAAACACGTGACGTCAGTTGTGTGGGAGCCGTTGCCCGTCAAACTTATAAACAATACTACAGAGCCATTTTTATTTTTAATAAAATGTGTTTGTCATCACTGAGACCAAAACACGTGGCATGGAAACGAGATTGGGGTTCCAGAAGTACCTGTTGCAGCTGATATCCATTTGGCAAGTTGGTGGATTTCTGCATGTACTTTCATCGAAAGAGTCGTGTTTACCATTTTAATTTGGTTGTGTAACCTAGGTATTTTAACAGGGTGTCCAGTTGTCGAGAAATATATTGCTTACATTTTTAGCAACTAGGAAAATTCCGATCAGTGCCTGGAAATTGAAAGTTTTCCAGACAATTCCAATATATAAAATTGTTTTTCAAACTTTATCAAATTAGCTACGATAGTACATTGTTTAAAATCGATAATTTTATATAATGGCGATAATCGAAAATTAAAGCTCTTTAAAAAAATTCCTGTAAATGTTTAATTAAGTCATCATATTTACATTGATTTCAAAGTGTATTTTATCTTTTGACTATTAAATTTAGGACTAGGACGGACAAGAGTAGATTTCAAGTATTAAATTTGCTGGAAAAATTCATTCATATTTTAAAGATTTCAAGGCTCATTTCTTAAACAGATTTTAAGATATATTTAGGGGAAAATTATTTGTTTTTATTTAAGGGATAAGCATTAAAAAAATTTACTACAAATTTACAGGACGCCTCTTTTAATCAAAATGCATAACTGTCTGATCAATGAAAATTAACTTTGGCCACTTAATACAACAATCACAAAAGTATGTTTTGTTCATTCGGTTATCCTATATTTAACTATTCAAATTTATAACTAACATCTACATGTATAACGAAATGTGGATTATAGCTGTGCTCCCGATTGCAAAACTTATCGTTTTTTAGCTAAATTCGGCTACGTTAGCAGTGACAAAGGCTTAGAGGAGCTAATTTCCTGTTTGACCGACACAACACAACATGTCTGCCTATCCATCGTTACATGTGAAATTCGATAATGAAGCGTCATTGCCACATAATCATTGGCGCCAAAATGCAGAATATCACAAGCTCGGCTAACCCACTTAAGCCTCCGTCATCTAAGCAAAACTTATCCTTGGGTGGCTAAGTTTCGTCACCGTAAGAGTACCTAATGTTTTGAATAGGAATATATGACTCGAAAAAGCCCCTTTTTTGCAAAAAAATGATTCTCTCTGTTAAAAGTCTCTTCTAAACCAACCATATTTATATGTATACGTCTACAACTAAGCTTATTTTCTGTTTAGCATATGTCTGACATTTCTTAAATTTAATAGAAAGCTGAGTGTAATTTTTCGTAGACGCCTAAAATGGTATGAAAGTTACAAATGCATGGTCTCTTTGTGTACGGCTTAATGCATACTGCATTTAAAGAAAATATGATTTTATGTTTATTAAATCATATGTAGAATATATTAATATTATCAGAAGAGCACAAGGCGCACTATATTTTAAAAAGCGCTCGGATTCAACGTATTGAGGTTCGCACACAATTACTTATAATTCAACCGAATTTTTGTGAAAAGTATGGCTCTTACATGTGCTGCAAGTGATTGCATTTATTCTTAGAGAAATTTTACGCTCTGAAGATTAAAGATATAAATCTAACAGGAAATCGAAAGTGACAGCATTGCCTATGTGGCAATTTCTTATGGTCTAGAAATCGGCTCATAAGGTGTTGTAGGACCATACGAGAAAAAAAAATTGCTTAGAAATGGTACTAGCTAGCTGCATGACGTTTCATAAACTATATTGTTGGCGAAATGTCCTTTTTGCAACAGGAATTGCGATTATTGATCATTCACCAAGCAGGTGGAAAAAAACGTAGTTTTTGTCACCAAAACTTTCCTGAATTTTCTTTAAATTTTCACACCAGTTGAATTCGTTGGAGGAATCAGCTTCTATGCAATTGGACTAGCAAGCTGCTTTTATTCTGTTTTAAATGAATACGAGAAGTTGATCATCCGTAAATCTGAAGCACATTGAGGCGTGAATTAAGCGGCTTTCTGGTCCCTTCCTGCACAGCTTAATCACTAAGTTATTGAATTATTAAAGAAATAATTGAGTTTTTCTTTACCCAACACTAAATTGTAACGCGTGACACTCACAGGGGAGAAATCAATGTTCTAATTTAATTTCAGTATTGCGAGGACGATTTTTCCCCCAAAAATCTTGACCGGAAAAAACAAAGAACTGTTTATAGAAGTACTTTGTCAGAGTTTTGATCCTATAACTTTGGATCGATACGAACCACTTCTACTTTAATTGCAATACCTTGTTAACTTAATTATTGCTGCTAATACTGATATATTGGTGAATTAGAGGAGCGTAATACACAAGCTTAATTTCTATAATGATGCTTCGACCTATTTTGAGAGACTTAATTATATAGCCGAACAAAAACAAATAATAATTGCTAAAAATAGTGGCTGTTAAATATGCCTTTCAGATATATTTATAGATTTAATTTGTTATTATAATTGTTTCTATTACATGTGTTTAAAAATTAATATTTGTTTTGCATATTTGCTTAAGTTTGCTAACTGTTGTTTACTTTGGTAATATTCAGCACATGCATAATGTGTTATTATATGCGGAATTACATATGGATAAAGTTACTTTAATTATTGCTGATATTAGCGATATATTGGTTAATTAAACGAGCTTAATACAAAAGCTTAATTTTTATAATTAACCGATGTTTACTTCGGAATTATATCTTCAATACTGGTTTAGATTTATTCAATTGAAAGCAAATGCAGAAAAGGGTTATATGCAAAATTACTTGAGGGTAAAGTTACTTTAATAGCAGAACATCAACAAACGAATAGCGTATGTTTAATATGCGTTTCACATAATTTTAGAAATTTAGCTCATTGTTATTATTATTTGCAGATACATGTATCTAGAAATAATAGACTTGTTTTGTGCATATTTACATAATTTGGCGAAGCTAATTTTTACCATGAAATTACACAAGACTACTTCAGATATTATCAATTGTTAACACAGAAATGGTTTATTACATGCAAAATTATTTGAGTGCAATGTTACTTTAAAAGGAAACTGATATAAAAGTAAAGGGTTTTGTATTAAACAGGCAACAAAAAAAGCAATAAAGGAAAATAAATTGCAATAAAAAAGCAATAACAATTTTGGATTTTACCTCCTAACCATATAGCATTGCTTTGCAGATATACAGAGTTCTGAGCTGAATTGAAAAAGCAGGAAAATGACGAATTGACTACTACCAAAATGATAACTTAACACCTAAAACATGACACGTCCAAAAGGTCTTAATCTCAATTAAATTATGGATATGAGAGATCTCTGACGTTCTATCAAGTGAATGGTTAGCAACTCTGCATAACATCTAAGCTAGCAGTGATTGCCTAATCTCATCATAAAAAAAGTACTTTATAATTTAAAAAAATAATTTCTATTTGCTTGCACGAGTCAACTCTTATTTAGTTGTCATATAAAAATCCTGTCATTATGGATTTGATCGATCATCGATCAGTCATTTTTGCGATTAATTCGTAATAGCACAGCTGTCAGTAAATGGAAGAATTCCTTTCGCCTACTTTGAAATATGGACACACATAAGCCTAATGCCTGTTGGTGAAAAATTCTCAACATTTATCCTCGTTTAGATTTCTATTTCGATCTAAATCTTTTTTTCTTCGCAGCATTTCTTGAAGAGATTTTGATGTAGGCGATGCTCTTTCTTTTAGCCTCACTTAATGCTTTTGTTCCAATGATAAATGTTGCAATTTCAAGCAAAGGCATTGACAGACGAAAGATGAATAGTTTTTCGAAAGAATCCGGAAATTGATCTGTTTGCAATCTATAAATATTTTAAAATTAAAGCATCTTTTCAGGTCAAGCTTTCGAGCCCCAGAATTTTAAGAATGCATATTCATGGAATATTTACTATACCCAAGTAGCACACAATATTGGACCTCATATTGGCCGAATATTAGAGCAATATTGGTTAAATTGGCAAAACTTGGCCAATGAAACCTATGTTGGACTGATAGTGGTTCAAACTTATTATAGGCAATACTGGGCCAAAATTGCGCTCTTATTTTGCATTAATAGTGGGCCTATATTAGCCCAATTTATTGGCCATTGTTGGTTCAGTTACATAATAATAACACGATTGGCAATTATGGCAAAATGTTAACATTGCAATATTGCACCAATATTGAAAAATGCGTTTTGCCTATAATTGGTCAATTTAATATAAGTGCTTACTTTTATTTTGTCTGTATACACACACAATCTGTACTAAGCTCAAATTGATGGCGGCTTCGATTTATTAAATTACCATTTTGCAATCTAAGGATTTCGAGGCGTGAAATGTTATTTTGGGAATTGATGATTTCAACGGAGTTGTTACCATTACGCTAGTCTATTTTTCAAAGATTGGTAGCATGCTAGGCTACCCTTGCACGAAAGCATCTTCTTCCAAGCGTTTCAATATGACAAGCTTTGTGGATTACAGGTGGTTCACGAGAGAATTACACTATGGTGCTAGAAAATCTAGACACTGCAATCCTCCTGGCGAATGGAATAAGCTCGTGGCTTACACTTTAATCCTTTTGTCCTTTGATTCCTAATTAATCTTAGCGGTCCTTCATTGACAATTTGAGACTCATAATCCTTCCATCAGCTTGCTTTTCTTGTCCTCTCCTCTTTTCCCACCTTCCATGGCGTGCTATATGGAAGTAGCCTTTTTCCACGAAATAAAAAATTCCGAAACTCATCCAACAATATGCTTATCTGCTCGAAGAACAATTTGCTTCATTAAGGCGATTCCTAATGGAGAAACAATGTTAAGCCCTAGCTCTTGAAATGCGCTTAGATTAAGAATGCATCGACATCGAAATGGTGCGAAAAGAGGAAATTACAATACGTATGGAATCAGTAAAGTACTTTTATCGCTACTCGACATACAGAACACGACTAATTGACGTTGCATGTATGTCACTGATATTAATTGCTGGCACTGACATGCATGACTTTCGTCTTCTGCCAAAACGTTAGGTTCTTTTTCACGGTCACAAGACGATCGATCTAAAAGTATTGCTTCGTGCATGAGTGTTCCAGCTTAATGTACTTGGACAAATCCAAAGTGACACTTAGGACCTTTTAAAAATCACCAAGACTTTGTGATGGGATTCACCACAATTTTTTGATGCATGCATTCCAGATGTTAGATGAACATCGGAATTCTCGTCGAACCGATGGATTAAAGGGGAAGCTACATGCAAGTGCCCATTGAATGCTAACATATACAGTATGCAAACACGATTTAAATAACTCTTTAAGTGTTTTATTCATTAGCTTAGTTCACATGTCATTTATGGCATTAAATTAGATTTCATTTTCTTTAGGTTTGATTTATGTCAATAGATGGCGTTAAACCAATTGCAATAGCAACGTAACAAACAGTTAGGATGGGATACCTCTATTAAGGGGAGGTGGACGAGGTCAGACGCCTCTATCAAACAAATGGTTCAAGTTTGGGAAGGCAGACAGTGGAAACAAGGAGCCTTGAGGAAGCCTTGGAAGAAAAAATAGGAGAGGGGTGAGGTAGAAAGGAGGTCCATATATTGTGCAGGGAAAGTCTAGTGTATGGTAGCGCTCCCTACAGGCGCTTCCGTCTCAAAGGAAATGCTACAACAATCCAATCCAATAGCGAGATATATCTTCAAGCTAGGCCGATTGGTCTTACCTTTACGATTAGGCGCCATAAACCTGACATAAGCTGCCATATGTTCAATGCGAACATAATCGACAGATTCGAATTACACATAAGCCTGACTGTCAAATAGTTAACGTTCAATTGAATGTTAGAAAAAGTGAGATTAAGCTGTCTTGCGTTCAATGCAGACAGGGTTTGCCTACACGTGAACGTGAATGTAAAGTATTTGACAGCTAGGCCTATGTGCAATTCGAAATTGTTGTAAACGTTCGCATTGAATGCAAGACAGCTTAATCTCTCTAAAGACACTGAAGAAGACAGTGCTGCCACGTTGAACATCTGCATTCACGATGAACGTAAGACAGCTGAGCTTATTTCAATAGCGCGTAATCGTTAAGGTAAGACCAATCGACCAGCTAGATCTCTCTATCTATTATATTAAAGTGTCAACGTTACTTTACCTGTCTGTTCGGTGTTACCGTAATGGTTATGGTTAATGCCAAATGGTTAGTCATATGTGCAGTTAAGCTGTCTTGCGTTCAATGCAGACAGGGTTTGCCTACACGTGAACGTGAATGTAAAGTATTTGACAGCTAGGCCTATGTGCAATTCGAAATTGTTGTAAACGTTCGCATTGAATGCAAGACAGCTTAATCTCTCTAAAGACACTGAAGAAGACAGTGCTGCCACGTTGAACATCTGCATTCACGATGAACGTAAGACAGCTGAGCTTATTTCAATAGCGCGTAATCGTTAAGGTAAGACCAATCGACCAGCTAGATCTCTTTATTATATAAAAGTGTCAACATTACTTTACCTGTCTGTTCGGTGTTACCGTAATGGTTATGGTTAATGCCAAATGGTTAGTCACATGTGCAGTTGTGGCCAAGTTTGTTAAGGAGATATACTAGAAATTTATTGGGCTCATCACGCACAGATTCGTATCTTGCCGACTGAGAACTTTTTTTTAAATTAATTTCACTTTTATTAATTATAATTAATCTTATATTCAAAAATATTGAAAAATATATTTTATTCCCAATTTTAATGATTTGAAACGACAAAATCAAATGACATAAATAAAAAGTTAGCACTCAACCCTAATTTAAACATACACGTAAGTTTGAAATTAAACTTTTCGTATTAAAAGCACAAATAGTTTCAAGAAATGCAGGCTATATACATACAAGGGCTGGCAGACTTATAAAATGATAAAACTAACTGTTATCATTAATCGATTTTTTATTGTGCCTTTTTAGTTGATTAATTTCTTGGAGTTTTTGAGTTATATTGGCTATCATGTGAGGTGAACACTGGATTACTAAACCTTGGTTGATTGATTACTACATCTTCGGATGTTGGTTGATTGACTATTTCATTACTCGGAAGGAATGACGTTTTGGTTATATTAAAAAAAAACTAACATTCGTTTTGACAAAGAATCAATCACACACCTTAAATTGTTAATCAATACATGTTTTGGTATGGCATGAAACCCGCCGAAGCTAACCAATGTACGATACTAACTGACTTGCTATGTAACATATCGCTGAAAATAAAAACGAGCACCTATCACGAGATAGATTGTTGTGATATGTCGAAAATTGGACTGATGACAGAAATTATTTGCACTCAGGAAAGGTGGTTGGACGTGTGGGTTTCATATCGTGTTCAATTGGAGTTGATGTGAATGAGGTCAGCATTTCATAAAGGTGAGATCTGGAAATCCTGATGAGGAACGATTGGCACACGTCTGGGCCTGTCACGTGGTTTCATCGATTGAATTCATTTATCTACAGTGTATGCCTAGATCGATTAGTATAGGGCTAATCTCAAATTAGGATTTCATTAACTTCATCATGTGTTGTCACGGTCAAGAAAAGGCGACGATGATGTTGCATTAGTTTCAGAGACTCAAGATGATACTTGGGATCGATCCAGAGAATTTGATTCATGGCATCCCCTACTTGAGATCTGTCTTGGTAATGGTGGATGTATACGCAAAACAAAAGGTTTTATGAAATACTGGATTGTTCTTCCTCCTATGTTCATGTTATTAGTGCTCTCGTACTCTGTAAGGTCAGCTGTCACGTTAGTTCTTGTTATTTCTTTATCTCGTGTTATTACCTAAGAAAAAGAGCATCTTTATGTGGTTATACCTGTTTGTTGGAGATTCGTAAACCACCTCATAATAGACCCCCCTCCCAGGAAGTGATTTCATATAATAGATGAGGTTTCAGAAGCATGCAATAACTGCCTAAAAAGACAATGGAAAAACAATTTGATGTTGCGTGAAATTGGGAGGGAAGAAGAGTGGTTTGTGTTCTGATGATGGAGGATGATAGGTGCAGGGAAGAGCCACGAAATATATCCCAATCAAAATGGCACCAGCAGCACTAATGAGACGTTATCTTAGAGCAAATGAGGTTGTTTGCCATTAACTGAATAGGGGATGCCAAAACGAAGATGTACAATGGATGTTTGATTGGATCTTGCGAGCTACTCATACATTTTATAAAGTACGTTATTTTGTTCCCATTGGATCTGTCAAAGGGATTTGGAATAAGGACAGTGGACTACAGGGCATCCCATCATGTTAGATTTGTTTCGAAATGTTATAATTTATAGCAGTAATTCTACCATCGAATCACAATTGATCACTAAGGGCCGGTTGCACCAACAAAGGTTAAGAATAACCTAAGGTTAATCTGCTTTATAACACTAGGTTAACCCAACCTTGCATTGCACAAGCATGGGTTAGGAGAAAATCTAGCCAAAGGTTAACCCAGCAAGTAGGCCGGGTTAACCTCGGGTTAATATTCTAGAATTTTTTTTGAATTTTGTTTTCTGCATGTTGGAACATGAGTTCTATAACC
>JAQGCC010002054.1:0-20098 GCA_034698905.1 Xestoiulus laeticollis | reverse complement strand
AATGTACCACAACCATCCTATTTTTCTATTAAAAGTATAAAAACTCGACAAAATGTTAAGGAAAAGAGACTAAAAATGTCAAGCGTATTTTTAAAATAATTTTGTTACCCCTAATCCTGAAAAAAACTAAACATTGATTCATTTAATCCATACATAATCCCCTGATCCATACCCTGATCCCTTGATCGTACTCAAACTAAGATTTTAAATAAGCGCGCCGGTTTTCCTTATTTGCCAGCAGGTGCATTGGCGCCATCCTGCAACATCCAAGCATGCGAAAAAACGAACAAACTTACGTACACATTTTTAATATAAGGATAGACCCTACATCAAGCAAACTACTACAGTAAAACCTATGGGACCACCTTTGTATGGGGTATCACTTTTCATTAAATGATTTCAGAGCAATACATTTTCATTATAAAAATACTCGGTATATAGTGACCACCTGTGTACGTGATATCTCTTTTGCCGTTTTTCCATTGGCAATATATATTCCTAATAAAGTGACCAGGTTCAGTATGCAATTATAGGTCAGCGATAGCTAAAGAAGAAATATCAGAAAATTAGCACAGTAAATTCAAAGACGAGTACTGACTTAATTATGTATGAGCCATCTTACTCACCGTTTTAATCCTAGGGCATAATTCACCCAGCTTCCTTTAGTCATTGCTGGTAGACTAATGGGTTCGCCTTTAGTGTGTAATAAGGTCCCTAAAGGTATCCTCTAAATACGACTCAGGTGGTTTCAATGCCAATAGCCAACAACTTTTCAACCATTACAGATAGTTAATGTCTTAGTTTTGTTAGCCTTATTCTGGTTTAGCTAAGTTGTAAAATACATTTATGCTGTCCCCTAAAGTTTTCTAACCTCACATACTCGTGTTTACATAAGAAAGCTCATTCACTAAAGCAGTTATTAATGAAATAATCTAATATGATGAGACTTTTTATTCACCCTATACGATTTTTAAAAATTGTTTAGTTCCTTCTTTGTGCATAAATCGGTTTAAAACATTGTGGTAAGATTGATTAAGGGTGTATTTTAATGTGAGCGCATTATTTACCGGATTTAAGTGTATTGTTTTAAAATTCCGTAAATTTTTTGTTGCTATCGTAAAAGAATACAATGTATTCATAACGATCTGTCCATATACTACATTGAAAACAATGGTGCATATTGAACTAATTAGTCCCAACTTTATACTCGGGGTTCGTAGAAGTTTGAAAGTGAAACGTATTTTGTAATGCTTTGTGTGAGTTTTATGTTCTGTTTGGAGCTTGTGTTATCACCAGTTTTATAGCTTATGGAAACTCATCAAATAGTTCTATTCTCTTCATCAAATGATGCTTTCCAAAAAAAAATTGCTGTTTCAGGTACTGGGATTACCATCCCCTCGATGGCGTAATCATCCATTCCATGTATATGGGCTTGATGATTCAGGCTAATTAAAATTCTTGAATTGATTGTCGTAAGGCTTTTAATGAGAGGAATATTTAGGATGTTAGGAAATTTGTAAGCAACGAATGCACGACGATTGTACATTTATGGTAATGCCATGAACCGAAGCACCACTGGTGGAATATCGATGCTAAGTAGTCGGGATTTTAAGAACATTGTTGTAAATTAATTTAGTCGCTAAAAGTAGGTAATTTAGCAATTACGACAGTTCACTTTTAAAATATGGTCGTAATTACGACTGTTTCGCAATTCGTAATGCTAAATCCGACGTAATTAATGGTTGGTTCATGTCCACCCAACTGTATACTGTGGCTCTTTAGGAATTTTCATAGCCAATCAGGACAACGCAGCTTTTTGGATTAATAATTCTGTCCATGCATCCTTGCCAGCTGAGCCACAAAGTTTTCTTGCTAAATGAAGATAAAATTCCCTGCTGAGAATTCTTCCCTTTAAGAAAATGATGATTGCAATGGGATGAAGAATTCACGGTTTGATATTGAACCTAATTAGTTTTAACTTAAAATCGATTAAAAACAACTTCGGGTATAAATGGAACGGGATCCTCATGGGAGTGGAAATCATCCGGCCCTTTTGCTCAGATTGAACAATTTATTTTCTTTAATCGCTAAATGAAATCTTGCAGTCGATGTTTATTTTTTTCCCCTCCCATTCTGCCATGATTAACCATCGCTTCAGAGCCCCGCTTACTCCATTAATTAAAGTGGGCTTACAGTGAGCATCTAGAACATAAATTAGATGTACCAGATTGACGCCGGGAATATCTGCTTTCCTTAAATTCCTTACTTGATATTAATTACTTTTTGTTGTTTTCGTATTAACCGAGATTGTAACAACCTCGCCCGTTCTAAAAGTGACGGGTAATTTGCAGATTATCTCATCCATTTTGCTGAATGAAGTTTAAGCACAATGCACTTGAAACATTTGATAAACCCTTTATCACCTCCTAAAATCAGCCGGCTTTTTTAAAATGTCAAAGTGAATAGAAAATATTGCAAGAAAGGTTGCTGATAGAGATGTCTTGATTGATATGGAATATATATCTGCATGGTTAAATAAAATGTGATACATAATGAATTTGAATTAAAAGTTGAATTCTTTTATAATTAACTTGAAAGTCAATGATTATTGTTATAATTTAGTAATAAGTGATACTTAGACAATAGTACTTTATGATTAATTGCTGCGTTAACATTTGAGATCGCACTGCTATTTTTCAGATAAGGATTTCGTAATTGATGAACAGTAGCTCTCTTCTTTCCCCTGCATTTATTTAGCATATTAGAAATATCTATGGTAATGTGGATGTATTAGATTCTAATGATTACAAAAACGGAAAGCCGTGCATCTATAGAAATGGGGAATTCCCCTTTAAAGAGCAATCATACCCTCTAGAGCAATCCATATACCTCCAATACTATAAAAACATTTTCTCCATAACTTATGGAATTAAATATGTTTATGAAAAAATTGCTTAATGTTCATCCTGCTGGCTATGTCTTATCGTAAAATTCAATAGCATAAACTCATAATTACATACATGTATATTTGAAATACGTGTTTTTGATGGGACATGTCACTAGCTGCCCCTATAGCGAACAAATGATTATATGCTACAACCTCTCAAAAAACATTTATTAAAAACATAAATAAATGAAATACATTTATAAAAAATTAGCCAACTGGATGCTCCAAAACGTGATGAATATTGAATACTTTTTTGTCAATATTATTTATTTTATATATATACGTTATGGAAAGAACAGCTTTTGAAAATTTAACATTACAGGTATAGGGCTTGCTCCAGATGTTAATGTGCCTTAACAAAAATGCAAAAATTGGCATCTGTTTTTCACGTTTTCGACCACACAAAAAATATATTGTATCTACTCGTCCAGCTAAACTTACTGCCATGGCTTTAATATTCGCAAACATACTATGAAATTATGTTAGTACACTGTATTTTAATTAGTTAATTGTTTTTAATTCAGATACATGTATGATATGGGAGAAAAAAATTGGTAATTTGCTGCATATTGCAAATTGTGTTCTAAAATAATTGTTTAGAGGACGAGGCATGATGCTAGATCAATAATTTTTATTTATTTTTTTTTTTAAATTTTGCAAAAGACAGTTAAAGAATATGCCTATTAAACTTTTATTTTTGAAGGAACAATAGTGTAACGCATTATGTTCATGCTTGTACAACAAAGACTAAAGTCTTTATACATCGTTAAATTTGATGTGTTGGAGTATTAGCGAAAAATGACTAAAGTTTTGAAGTAACTTCTTACTAAAATGAGTGATGCAAAGAAGTCTGGATAAGTCGCCTCTGCTAGATTGCTATAGGACAAATTTCCACTATGGCGTGCAAGTGCATGTGCTATCAAAATCTGCCCTAATTTCTGGTTATAACAAAGCTCTCTTTTGGCAAATTAGAAATTAAAACTGTCTCTCTTTAAAATGCATTTCTGCTCATCCATTTTCTTGTCATATGGCGTTTGTGTTAAATGAGGGCTGTCTGCTTTCATGTGTTTGCAAGTTTGTGGATTTCGGAGGAACTCTGTCATTAATTGTTTATCCCTGATCCCCATCTTTGTCACGATGTCTTTCTCAGACGGTGCTAGATTTTTTTGTTCCTTCTGCCCCATTCTGAACGAACTATCTAATTAAGACACCAAAGACGGGGATTGGGAGACGAACAACGGCTTATACTGCATTTTGCGCTAATTAATTCCACCTTGTAGGAATGTAGTTTGCTGCACCATCTTCTCTCCCATTTGCTTTCAAGCTTCCATTGAAATGCTTCTGGACAAATTTGGAAATCCTCCGGCTTTTGTTCAGATCCTATCCCATTGTGAGTGCTTCAATAGGTGCGTGTGCCAGCTGCTTTAATTCGAATGTACGAGCTATTGATTGAGCCATTTTGAGATATATTCATTTTGTAAAATATTAGGCTGCTTCAACCACTGGTCTATGCATAATGAATCACGCTTTATCTCTGCTTTCAGATCCGTAGGAATCCTGGCAATTATGCGAATTGAGTAGACCTGTCCAATCCATTCTAACGAATTGATGATAACATCAAAAACAGCTCCTTCTGGTTTCGAATTTGTTCCGGAGGAATTATAGCGAGAAGGTAAGGTCACGTGAAGATTTAATGCAGTGTGCGAAATTTACTATATGCTAAATTTTCAAAAGTTCTGCCAGTATTCCATTTGAGTTGGTTGAAATGCTTTAGAGTGAAAGCTTTTCGCAAGTTTTGCATATTCATGCCATACATACATTATTTAGAAGTGCTGTTAAAAAGTTTATAGCAAATACTCCACTTTGCAGAACACAAGCATTTTGCAGTCTTCAAGTTTAGAGTGTAAATTCCAGCTTTGCTATCAATCTCTTCAAATTATTCAGAAAGCACTTATCTTGTCACATTTAACTATATCTCTGTCTGTATCTGGTGTATTCTAGGAGTTCTCAAGGACTCCCAAATTAACTGTTGCGGTAGTTTTGATCGTTTAAATGCAGGTTCTTTATCCGAATTTGATTTAATTAAGTTTGTGAAGAATCTTGTGTTGTCCAGTCTTGAGAGGCTGATAGGCATTATTTGATGGAAATTGAAAATGGACACTACTTGTATACGTGAGTGCAATCAAAAATAAATTTGGTTAAAACACAGTAATCCAACCACCTTATTAGTTATGGGGACCTTAATAAATCGATCATTATTGGTGATCTCAGTGGGCTGATGTGAATGCTGTTAGACATTGGTTATGCTGGCTTATTTGTATTTTCTTTTGCGTCTCTGCAAAAGTATAGGCCTACTCCATACTATGTTTATTAAATTCGTTGAGGTATGTTTGAAGATCATTGTTTGAGTAGGAGGATTTTAAATGTGTAGTTTTTGCGTGTGCTATGAATCGTTGTTAGATCATGCATGATGTGGGCATTGAAACAACATGTATGCGTCCAGGTTGTGTTTTGTTGTTTGCAGAGGAGGCATAAAATGTCATTTTGTATGACCACCTGATCTGGTGGGATTTGGGGTTATCCTACATGTATGTTGAAAGAATAAACGCTTAAGAAACACGCAGAGAGCAAGGGGGTTGTACAGTAAAACATGTTAAAGGTGACTATCAAAAAAAACGGCCAAGTTGGTCACTATACAGAGAATGACAATGAAATACAAACAAATTATCAATTTTAACCTGTGCATGTGTCATCCTCATGGATCCATTTCCATTGTCCTCTTCATAACGTTTCAGGTAGGCTACTCCATTTTTCGTATTTTTAAATGTTAATTGCATGATCATACAGCTCTTGCTAGGTTAGGGTTCCAACAGGAAGCAATATGTCACTCCTCTTTAAAGGATTCGAATCCCATTTCCCCTTAACAAGATTTTACCGTCCAATTATCTTGGAATTCTTGCTAATGCAGATTGAACATGGTTACATGTACCTTATTGGAGATGGCACACCCTGGTCGCTATGCACAATAGACAGATAGTCATTTTATACATAAAGAGAATTTTTATGAAGAAAAACATGCATGTATACGCACTAAAACAATTAATGAATAGTGGTAACTATGCAGAGGTGGTCACTTTCACAAGTATTACTGTACATATAGGGCCTCGTTTAGCCCCGGGCCACACAGCGGTTTCCGCGCGGGCGGCTAGCTAACGCACCTTTGGCTCGAGAGGCATACACAACCATTTCGACCATCCGCATCGGCTATACCCTCAACCCTAATAGGTCATTTCGTTCGATACTTGGCAAAGCAATTAATGGTTTGGCAATACTCATTATGCCAATTATCCAGAGTGCAAATATATCCGTCACAGGAAGCGACGTCACGAATCACACTCATTAAATGTATACTCCTTCCTGCGATCATGACCGATATGCTTGGATGGATTTCGTATAGTGTGCCTCATTTGCAATCGGCACCAATTGCAAAATTTTGATTGGACTTTTTACTCTTTGATTAAAAATTCCCCGGTTTTTGATTGGACCCTATAAAAAGAAAAAATAGTCCGCTTGAACGAAATAAAACAGTCCCAAACGTTTGCTTCACCAGGTGCTTCCATCATATTGCTCAGCACTCGTCCAAGTCAAGGGTGTTTTGGTAGGTAATGATTATGCTCAAATTGCTTTCAACTTCTCTTTAAGACCATGTCGCCAGGAGCCCTTCATGAACATTTCAACTGGTGTAAAAAAAATGTTGATGGTTTTATTTCTGTGTAATGTATTCTGTCTTTGCATCCGGCACATGACGTCTTCTAGCTATCCTTGCATGATTCATCCCACCAGCTTTAGCCTTATGATAATTTATTCATAAATCCGTGTCTAACTAAGCTCTTAAATTCTAGTATGAAATGCAAAGTCTGTACGGCAAATGTATAGGCTATGTTATGCGGAATCCTATATGGCAGCTTCTTTGTCATGTAACTCATAAAATACACATGACAGCGTCAGTGCAACATTTTTAAGGATGGTAGAAACTCCATTAGAGACGGTTAATAGAAAAGTCAATCCTATGCCTCTCTTGACAGAAGATTGAAGCCAAGGTCTTGGATGGTTTGACATGTTGGTATTACCTCAAGTTTTGTGAGAGCATATCGTTTTAACCATTGATTTTGCATAGGAAGAGAGTGCATGGGCCAGAGCTACCATATTGAGATCATGGTTGCCAGATTGCTGCAAAGGGATCAGGAGAACTTAATGATTCCGAAGTAATTTATCAGTATGGGAGTATTTGTTGGAATAAAACAGATTGCGAAACCCTGTAGGCTTCTGCAATTTCTGCATCCGCGATTGCTTGCATTACTGATTGAAAAGCTGATGGAATTGAAATACCCATCATACTTTGCACAAAATAACAATTTGCTTTAATTAAGGAAAGATTGAGGCAATACCCGCCATGTCATGAATTCAGGATGATGGTTTGGGTATTAACTATAAGGAACATCAGGGTGTCCAAATTAAGGTAATATACATGTATAAATAATTTGGAATCAAGCCAATCAACAGCAACCAAAATTTCCCATGTCATTTTTAAATGTAATAAAATTTTATAAGATGTTAGTGTTTATATATATACATTTGTTCATTCATTATTAGCTCCGAGTTTCTCTATTTAGTACTGCTTCCTTTAAATCTCCTTTATGCATGTACAATTTGTGTAAAAAATATATCTTTTTTTATTCTAGTTTAGGCATACAGTATACATGTATATTATGTCAAAATTGTATAGGCCTACTGTATAAAGATAGGATATGACCTTCAATTTGTGGAAATATAGACCTATTAGTCTACATTTTAAATAACTTGATAACGTGGAACACTTTTGTGGGTGGGGTCCATGAAAATTTGATGGACAAGCGTTTAAATTCTTGAAATACACTTGAATTTTTCTAGAAAATGTTGACAATTTCCAATTGACAACTTGACAATTTGTACTTTTCCAACGTACAATCTCTCGTTCTCCAATTCACTGAAATTTTTATATACTAGTATAATTTTTATGCAACTGTTTATAATATGTTGAAATGCTATTTGGTCGTGGCAGGCGGCCCTTGAAATTTTAGATTAGCCTTGAAATCCTTGAAATATGCTTGAATTATTTATAGCAAATTTACTGGATACCCTAAAAATATTGAAAAAATATACTTTTCCCACCAAACAGTTTATAAGTTTGTAAGCTTATGCTAAAGAATTTAATAGTTGGCTGAATTATGGCTGACTGAAGTTCAATTACATGTATATAAGATGGAAGTTGCTTAACATCACAGACAGTGCTTTGCGTCTTCAGTATCGCGTTACATTTTTCATTATGCGACTTCACAGAAGTCATTTTGATGCCTGCTGGGAGAATTTACTAATTGCTAATTGGAGTTCACTAATTGCAATGCTTCCAATTCGTTCCCAAATGCCTAAACGTTCACTGATGGAGACTCGTTAGAAAAATGACATTAAGGACGAAATTGTTCCTTTATGAAAGATCCATTTGAGAAATGCTAACCTTGGATCTCTCTCATGGCATCTTTACTATATAAACGATTCCGAAACAAGTGTTAATGCCAAGAAAAGAGTAAACCTATTATCTAAATTTGAATTATCTAAAAATTACATTTTATACATTGTCTGAGTTTAAATTGCTCGAAATCTTCATTTTATTTGATCTGGATTGCAAAAGACTTCTCCAAATGCAAGAGCCCAAGAAGATGTACATGTCATTGCATATGCTGGAAAACTGGACTGTATGTATAGTCAGGCCTTAGGACCAGATGAATTTTATTGAAAAAAGCACTGCCTGCAGAATCGCCTTCACCTCAAAATGCTTTCAGCTGAAGTTGTAGTTGAAGCGGTCTTGTTTACATGACTTTTATGGAAGTAGATTATGACTTGACATCCAGTGCCATTAATCATCTTGACTTTTCAGGGAAGCACGTAGAACGCCCCCGACTTTAGAATGGCAAAGCTTGCAACTAATGGCACGGATAGCTCTATCGCCATAGATTTCTGGAGCCTAAAGTGGGTTTCATTACCTCGAACGTGCAATTTGAATGCAATATTATAATCCAGCAATAAAGTGAAAGCTTTGGCAGCATGGAACCGATGCATCGTGTCACAAATTTACGTTTTCTTTCATATATTTTTTTTCTTCTTTCAGGTGCCAGGCATGCCCCATCTCTCTTATGAATCATGTTAGCGTGGTGGCTCCGTTTGGTCGCATGGACGCACATTTTCTGTAAGTAGGCTTTTTTTTCAGTCCAGTTTTCGCGCATCATTTCGCCACGTGATCACCGGTAAATTAGCTAGCGCAGTTGCTTAGTTTATTCCTCGAAATGGCCTATTCGCCTTATTTCCTTCGAAGGCCGGAATTTCGTTTTATTAGCTCGATATCGTCCCTGAGCCCATTCACTGAAACTAGCTGCACTATAAGCTTCCTTATATACAGGATTTCCTCGCATAGCGCCAGCCATTCTACAGTTCCTTTTTCGATTAATTCGCCATTTTCCAACTATCCTAAATCTGGCATTTCCCCCTAGAGGAGGCCCTCAATCGAACTTTTTAAGGGGTGGGAAATCTCTCCGAACCAAGGGCGGCTAGGATCCGATATGGACCGATTTTTTTATTAATGGGACTTTCCTATAACGCCACCTGCGGAGTCTTCATTAAGGTTAAACCTAAGACCAAGCCCTAAACCTGCCATATGCTAATTTTTTCATACAATAATAAGATTGAACAGTGAAATAAAAATTGCATAAACACATAAAATTGTCCCATGATCATGGTGAGGGTCTTACCAAAAAAGGTGTTTAGTCGTAAAAACCTTAATGCCGGATTCACATCTAGGCGGATTTTATCCGCCTGGCGGAGGTAAACAGCTCCACGCATGCGCAGTGCATTTTGGCGACTGAGCACTTCCGATTGCGCAGTGCGCCTCTCTCTCTCTCTGGCGCACGGCGGACAAAGTTGAAATTTTTTTAACTTTTCCGCCTGTCCGCCACCTACGTCATAAAAACTTCACGTGCATCTCAGCTGCAGGCGTTTTTTTGAATTTTTTTTTAGGAATTCTGCACAAAAGAGTAATGCCATGTGCTATGACCATGTGCTAAAATGTGCGCCAACCATTTATGCGCCCAGATATGAAATGTCTAGCGGAGGCGGATGTTTTCTTCTGAGCCTAGCTCGTTGTCCGCCTCCGCCAGGAGGACAAAATCCGCCTAGATGTGAATCAGGCATTATATATAGTCTGCTTACACCATTCAAATAATTTCTTTAACGTCCGAATAAATGAAAATCCAAGGGGGTTTAAATCTTGACTAAATTGAGGATGTTGTAGGACCTCCCAATGATCTGCCTCGTTTTTTTCTCTGGGTCATCATTCAGCTCCGCTTGTCCATCCTTAAATTTCTTGCATCCAACGCTGACTTTTTAGACTTAAATGTATGAGCCATAAACGCGTCCTGTAGTTTGTGATTTCACTTTGATAATGATTAACTTCTTTGGCTTGCAAAAATTTGATTCTCATGCATATATGGTCCCCATATTGCGTATAACCATTTTGTATACATATACGCGGGGACTTTTTTTCTATTTTTTCTGGCGTTTTTATTTGTGAGAAAAACCTGGGGCCAACCAAAATTCCTGAGACACACCTGAGGTCGACCAAAAGTTCTGAGACTTGCCCGGGACAACCAAAATTCCTGAGACATACCATAGGGTCAACCAAAATGAAACGAACCATGGGGAATAAATTTCCCGGTTCTATATCTCATATTGTATGTGGGTAGGTATATCTGAAATTTTTCAGATATCAACCTCACCAATCCGTGCGATATGTAATGTATACTAGTACATGTATAATCATGTATACACATAACAGCCACCTGTACCTTTAATATCGGGTCCCCTTCGCACATTTAACATATGTAGACTATGCTGTCAATTATAATTATTAAATATTTGTATCCAATGTTTTGTTCCAATGATTGCTTACAATACTGGAAGATTAATTAAACCTTCTCACTGTGCCCATTATAAATGATTTTTAAGAGTTGATATTGCCATTTTTTTTAATGTGCACTTTCAGGATGTGAAATGCCTTCATGCGGCTTTTATGCACAGATTAAAAACATTAAAAAGATAACGAGAAACTTAATCTTAAAAAAAAAACGCATTGGAAATCGATGAGCGTGAGGCATTTTTTTTGTGCACTGCTCGCCTTTTTATTACGCTGTCCAAATGTAATGTCCGAAGAAAATAAAATGGCAGGTATCTGGCTTGGTCTTTGCTTTTGCTTTACTAGCTCCAGGTTTGTTATTATATGCTTTTTAAGACAGCCTTGAATTATCGGCGGCATAGTCCTTAAATTACTGCAGCAACCTTTACTGGTACACTGTAACAACGTACATCATGTATAAGGGTATCACTGAAAAGCTAAACTTTTCTTAAATTAATCTCCCTGAAATAACCAACTAAAGTTCTTCTAATAATAAAAAATTCGTAGTTTTCATCCACGATAAGTGCGTCTGCTTGACGTGCACGTTTACGACTCGCATGATTGTTTCGTATGGAACATAATGGTAGTCGCCGTTGTCATTCAAAGCAGGTTTTGTTTTTGGTGTCAATTAAGTGTAACTGCAGATTTCATTTTTTTATTGCTAGAGTGGGCAGAATATGGAATAGATTACCTGCTAATATTTTTACCACGCCTTCTATTCATATTTTTAATATCCTCTTAAAATCTTTGTATTGTTCAATTATGTATCTCTCGTTTTTTAAACCAGGTTGGCTATTAGTGTTCTCTTTGTACCTTGCCATGCCTTTTCATAAAGCGTTTTATTATTATATGCGCAGTAAGAAACTTAATACGTTTACGAGACATAATATGCATAGTATGATACAAGACAGTGTAGTACGATACACTGTTAATCTCCCTATTATATGGACGGAACAGTCCAAGACGTGGTCAATGAGTCCTAATGACAGATCCCTATAATAGATACATGTAATGCATGTACATACAAGTATAAAGGGTTTGATAATAATTATGGTTTTAGTCTATTGGTCAAAATGAAATTGCGAAGAAATTGTCTGACTTGCATCGAGGATGGTCTTTAATGATATGAATTTTCAGATCATGCTTTGGCACGCTTAACACCAAAGCGCATTGAAATGGAGCATTGCCAAATGCACAATTTCGGACTTCCAAATGTGTGTGCATTTTTTTGTCTATTCAGCATGAATTTACAACGCTTTCGCCCAATAGTACAAAAAATTAAGCTGCAGGCTGACTGCCTACCAACAACTTTACAGACATTGCACAAGATCTGCGAAGTGGGTCGAAAAATAGTCAACTGCAAAAAAGACATGCAACAAACATATATTCACTATAAAAGCAGAAAGAAAATGTTAACATATATAGACCTACTGTATAGCTGCAAAATGCATTCACAATGTATCAACTGGGGATCCCACAGTCCTGGAAAAAATTGAATAGTCATTGAAATTCAACGCAAATAGTAATTTGTTTTGCACATATCCAGTGTTTAGTTTTCACAGAATTCTGGAGATTGCACTCTCAACCAGCCCAGATATTTTGAAATGGGGAAAACCTTTTTAACTCGTTTTAACATTTTACCTAAATAAAACCGGGCATTTTTTTTACACGATTTTCATCCAAAAAAATGTTTTGTTTACTCGAAATGACACTAATGTATTTGAAACACCACCTATACTTAATTATTGAATTTTATTTTAAGTTTTAGTTCAGATATGACAATGGAAAAAAAAGTTTTTATACTAAATGCTCGATCAAACCCCGGCCTCGAAGGTATTAACTGATTTCCCTTTAAGTGCTGGCGCCTTACATTTTCTAGATTCTTGCGATTATGTATAGGGAATTCCCCTTATTATTAAAATATCGGGCAAATAAAACACCGGTATCGTAGATGCTTGTTTCTGGTCAATTTTTGTCATTTTAATTTATTGATATCAACTTGAGGGAATAAAAGTAAACTAACTCCGGGTCAATGTTCCTTGCTTTTAAATAAACATCGGGAGGTTAGTAGGCTGTAGTATATATTTCCAAGATAAATTAAAGCAAATTAGTCATTTGCAGAACATTTTGCAAGTTGCATTCTAAAGCAGCATCAGCTTTGAGCAACAATTAAACACAAGCCATATTGTGATATTTTTTTTAATTTGACAGTCGTCACGCAGAGAAATAGAAATGTTATTTCTATGAGAATCCTGTAATCATAAAAGGAATTTCATTTATGGACCATAGATGTACAGTAAGAGCATCATAAAAAATGAGCAAAATTTCCAAACACTTTGCTATTAAGCGTCCGCATAACAAGCATCGCGTTTCCATACTAAAAAATTCAGTTTCGTAATTGCAACGTGTGTTAAATGACCAGTAATTGCGTTTTGATTCATCGTTCTTTATTGTGAAATCGAATCCATGAACCCACCAACGTTGTTGGGAACACGCCCTGTGCGTTGGCACAATGCCCTCAAAATAGGACCCGCCTTTTTTGCATTCGGTGAACAAAGCCCTTTAGTATAATTAGGCAAAATTGCGGTGTAGTAGGCTTGAGGCCAATAAAGCAATCTGCAAGAAAGAACGAGAGAGAATAACCGAATTAGAGTAAAAAAATATCCCCAGTAAAGCACCCGACGTTGCGTAGGTTTCCATCTCTGAATTCGGCATAAAAATAGACCGATCAATCGATAATGGTAACAATGTTTTGGATTTCTATAATGTGTGGAACGGAAATGGTGCTGGAGTAAGGATATATGCAGAATGTGGAGAAGAATTCCATTATTGTGGAAAAGATTTGACACTGAGAGATTGACATGGAGCTATAGGCATAATCACAATATAAGATGCGCTGTCTGCAAATATGGCATTGCGATGCATGGTGCGGATAAAGAATTGTTTGGCTAACGACTAGGATGTTTTGAAAACTTGTTCAGAACCGTTTCTTGGATGGTTGACAAGAAACCTGCAATGTGTTATTGACCGAAATAAGAAGGGTTTGAACATGCTCTCTAAAGAAAAATGAATTGTTAGTTGAGCATGATTCCCACAATAGATATTTTTCTTGGTTGTGCTGCATTCGAGGATGTCTTGGAACGTCCAAGATGGCTAAGAACAAATCGGTTATCATATCTGATCGAAATTGGCGGTTTTTATCGCATAATACATGACAAACGTTGTCTCGTCTACTTATCTGTAAGCTTTGTGTATGCTGTCATCGTTACAATAGCTAGAACCAAAATCAATATTAATACTCTGAATCAAAAGATTGGGCGATTACAAGATGGCGTCTGGAGATCTGTAATTTGCTGGCAGGAATCTGAAAGCTGTAGAAAAAAAAATCTTAATGAATTCCTTATTGAGGTGTTGAATCGAAACACTCCTGTAATGCCCAGCATTAAGATTCTGTAAGTTTGTTCAAGTGGGTTCGGTGGGTGCATGGATTTTTGGGTTTTCAAAAAGGTGGAAAGACTTGAGAAGTCTGCTGTTGAATTCTGCAAATATAGATAATTGCAAATAAGTTTCGTTAGAAATGGAAATAGATCTGGCTTTGCTCATTCGTGCATTAGGCAATCTTTTGTTATGATCATGCAAGAAGGATTATACGGAGTGTTCATGATATATTAATTAACACGTTAATTAATTCACATTGTATGGGTATACGACTAGAATTTAAATGGATAGGATACCTGTTGCTGTCCTTAAGTTGTTGTTATAGCTATGGTTATGGGAAGAAACTTAAAATTCCTACTTGCATGGTCGCATATGTTTGTGAGGATGCCTCATTTTAAGAACAGCACATAAAGGTTTAGCCCCAGGCTACACTAGGCTGGAAACGGGCGTTAAGCAGGGCATAGAATTAAATTTAAATTCCAAAATTATAAAATTTGCACATTAATATCTCGTGCAAAAATTCCTTTTAATAAAAAACCTTGTTTGAGGCTACTAGCCGCTAGCCAAACGCACGTTTCAAGCTTAGTATGGCCTGGGGCTTAAGGTATAGGGTTGTCAATCTTTTCACAACAGGAGTAATTAGATATAGACAACCAATTGACATACAGTTTCGGTGATTGGAACTTGTAAAGTTAGTACAGTAAAACCTGCTAAAAGCTAAAATTTGCAAAATTGATCACTGTATACAGGTAGTCACTATACTGAGAACGACATGTTGTCGACACAGGACTTGCTTATTTCAAACGTTTGAGCTGTTTTTTTTTTTGTAATTTAAGATGTTTTGCTGGCATAAAAACTTAATATTATCCTTTAAGGCCCTATTATATTACATGCAAATTATCGAAAAATGTTTAACCCTGATTTTATATATTTAAAGTTTATAAGGTCCAAGGCATCAGCACAATATGCTACCTTTTAAATAACTTTGAAATTAAAAACAATTTTGTTACTGGTTTTGCGAAAAGTATAATAATGAAACTGGGATTACAGTATACATTTTTTTTAAATTGGGCGTGAGTCCACATGCATTTATAAATATTCTGTTTAGGATGCAACTTTTGCTAAATTAAGTTCACAGCCTTCTATTATAAGGCCTAGATCGATTTTACCCTCTGGATGCATTATTCACTGTTTTAGGTAGTTATTATAAAAATCCCTTTTTCATTCTATTAGGTTTCATTAAATATTCATACGCTAATTACGCGTAGATACTCGAACTCGGCGCTGTCAAATAGTATTTCTTGTGCTTCAAGGACACGAATTAGGTTTTCCACTGATTATGGGAGGGATTATTTTCTAAGGATTGGATATATAGGCGTAATGATGCACTAATGTACTTTAGTTGTGATTTTAATGGGCTGCATCCTTATTTACTGAAATATAAAAATCTTAAAGAAAGGATTACTAATTGGGGTAATGGTTTTGCTCTTCTCGGCCCCATTATCAACCTCTTCAACTTACCTTCCATAATGGGTTCAGACAAAAGATATGAGATTAATTTCTTGGGAATATTATTAGTTGCTTTGCCTCCTCGTCCTTAAAATGTTACTTTAAATATATATTCCATATTTTATGTTATAGGTTACTTCTATTCTTTTTACTTTTCTATCATGTTGTCATGTGATTATTTTCCGGTTATACATGTAAATGAAAATTCTAACACCAAAAGACAGAATTTGAGCAAGCGTTAAACAAAAATAATAGTTCCAGTCACGAATTCTGTCTTGTCTAAGACGAAATGAAAATCTGAGACATGTAGTTTCAAATATAAACATTGGGCTGACCATTAACTTTTAAGACGGTAACTTAAATGTCCTCTGCCAGGTGTACATTACCACAAAAAATGTATGTGCGCAAGCAAGACCTGCTAATTCAAAGAACTAAGCTTATTTTTATTTATCAGAGATGTTGCAAATATTTATAGTGGGATGTATAGCTATGTTTATGAAGTTTATTTCGAAAGAGATGCTACCACAAAACCTTATTTTAAACTGCGCAGCTGCCATTATTTTTCTTCTTTACGTATATCGGTTAATTGATACGTTTGATTCTGTTTTTATATATAGAAGTTTTCAAAGCCATCAAGCCTTGTTCCAGAGTGGCTTATAAGCTGGCAAAGACATGGCCATAAGTACCGGCATGCAGTATTTCCTTATATGTGTGTACCTTATTTCGAGTTTTGGTATAGAAAAGAAGGCATTTGATAGTAGTTAATTCATTGGTTTTGAAATATCATCCATCAAGTGTTTTTTAGAGACAGCTGCAGCTAATGGGAAAACTAGAAAAGTAGGGTGTTCTGCTAGCTCTTTCTTATAGGTTTATGTTATTATTGCGTATACCTCTCTACCTAAGCTTGTAATCCGCGACTTTTACTAAGTCTTTACGAACAGCAGACAGGGAAGAAAAATGGTTGAAGCCACTGTATGTCTGCACTAATACCTATAGTGGCTAGTGCATGCAGTATTTACACTATGCTGGCAATTCGCATGGCTTGTTTGTCTTATGGGTTATTTCTATCTTTGAGCTGACACATGTTGTTTCTTTAAAGCGTATCGTTATGAGTCAATCAATTATATAAGATGTGACGTCATTAGCATGGTACTTGAGACTATTTGACTGCATTTCAGAAATTTATAGACTATGACAAAACCCCTTTAGGTTGGCAAACCATACGAACTCGCATGTTCGTACTGATTGCTACCTTTTTGGGGGCAGCTAGCACACTTTGTGGAAAAGTCAATTCAATTCAATTTGTTACCCTGCAGTCAACATGTAATATATGCCATGTGGCATGGGGCAAAGTGCCAGATTTTTAGGGGGAAGAGTATACGGTCATGGCCGCTTTTTCGGGAACTATCCCAGCATCCGCCTTTATGGGCCTATATGGGCGATTAAGGGAGGTTGTGGGAAACCACGAAATACCACAACCGGATATAGCCGGCCGGGGTTTGAACCCGGGTCTCCCGAGTTTAAGGAGCTAAGCATAACCACTAAGCCATCCTGTCATTACTGAATTATGTATACGAGTAGCAGTGCTTCTCTACATTTTCCAAAATACGGCACATACAATGGCACTATGCTTTCAATTTTGAATTAGTATCTATTTTCTGCCCTCTACGTTGGCAAACATTTATAAACATTCACCCACCTTCTCATATTAAGAGCCATTGTTTGACGTCATCATGTAGTGTTTTCCTTTATGAACGGTACCACCACCACCACCACCACTACCTGAGAACCTAATTTTCTTATATTCCTCTTTGTAACACACTGGAAGAATATGTGCATGTGTGCTCCATCTACCAAAGAGTCAATTAAATGTTTAATTAAAAACGAAATAGCTCCAGACTGATGATTTCTAAAGGATAAGTGTCCTATTGGTAGTCCTCAAATACTGAAATATTGCTTGGTCCTATTATCGAGGGCGATATACAATTTTGATTAATTTACGGTAACTTTAGCGGGCAGGCTGCGTTTTTGATGTGCCTTATTAATTGCATTGAAATTTTAACGGGACTAATTATAAAACAGCATTTGAGCATTAATTCCTTCATGTTTTTCATGAAACAACCATTTCCTTCTGAGATTCCGTAACAAGGAATTTTTTGGAATTCGGATAAAAAAAAAAACTTAAGCAATAATATGTAACATTAACGCACTTATGGTATATAGCTCAATCTTATGTTGTAGCACGTGCCAATAATTCATGCAGGGTTTTCGGAGAATATTAATTCCCAGGCCACACTATAGGCTGGAAACGCGCGTTTGGCTAGCCTCAAAAGAGATATGTTAATGGACAAATTTTATAATTCTAGAATTTTAATTAAATGTTTGAGGCTAGCCAAACGCGCGTTTCCAGCCATATGTGTGGCCTGGGGCTAAATTTGAAAATGGTTCAATGCGGAAAGATGTGCATTTGTCTAAGCAGGTTGATCCGCATGTCATACAACGTGATGTCAAAAGCTTTCACACAATTCGTAAAAACTCGTGCTATGAAAAGTTTTTCTTGGAATGTATTTTTTATTGGCTATTTCGTTTGAAATTGGGGGAAATCTAAAATCTTTCAAACTCATTCTTAATAAGAGAAATAAAAAAATGTCACGTCTGCTGCTTCCCATGTGCATGCATATACGAAGTCGTGGCTACATTTATAGCCCACGGGTGGTACCGGTTGCCATTCGAAATCCATTGGAAAGTAATTGAAAAATAAGTCATGTGGAATTTGGATTTTTTGGCCGTTCTATCCAACCATGCATACGTCTTTGTGAGTCCACAATGGAAGTTGCTCTGGGGTTGTATTTTTTCTCTTCTGATTATGAATTCCCCGGTTTGCCATTGTTATGAAGATGCACAGAATGCATTTCTGTAAAATAGCCAAGACCAAATAAACCCGGGCTAGGAGCAGTAAAAATTGATTGTTTCTTTTTACTACTATTGTTCTTGGCCTGACACGGATAGCTGATATTTGGGGGTGGAGGGTATGGGTCATTCGGCCACTATTACCCCATTCGCAATTTTTTCCCAGTCCCCATTAACATTTTAATTAGAAACACGATGCAGCAAACGTAAAGTGCTCTCGTAATAGTTACAGGTAAGGACCACAATTCTGGACGGTCACGTGTTGGTGCTTTTTTTTCACATTTAGCATTCCGGTCCAATCACGGCCATTTAGCTCAACTGGTCCATCATTTGTCGAACCCTGGATTCCCCCACGACTCGAAATTTCCCCCTGCCTGCCATTTATCTTTCCAATACCCTACAAATGGCCACTTTAGGGCACTTTTATAACACGCAGCGGCACTAGGTGTATACAAATAAGAACAACGGTGAATTTCAGCCTGTTTCAAGATTCTGATCATGGCCTCAATACGGTTAAAATAAGCTCTGTGCATAGGGTGCTTCATGACGGTATAGAAGATAAGCAGCTTTTTTTTTTCATATCTATGAAATTTTATATTTGGATTTTTCTTTGGCTCCATTTCGTCCTTATATACACTGCGCATGGTTATGTAGTTAGGAAGATCTCCTATCTCCCCACAGCCGCCCTAAAATCTATACTTGAATTTGATGGCCCATTAGAATATGAAGTCGTTTTGTCGATGGCTCCCTCGAATAGCCAAAGGTGAGGATCTGGCGTCAACGGTGTATGACTGGAATTTAAATTTTGAGGCCATTTTGGGGGAATTATCGCCAGCATGCCGAACCACTGAAGTGCAAGTTCCGAGGCGAGTTCACGACTTAATGCTCATTTTTGGGCACAACTTATTTTTCGGTTCTATATATTCCCGTAATAAAACGCACGACAACGATCTAAATGCGTGAGAATGAGTTCATAGATGGCATATTGGTTAAAATATTAGCGCCATCTATGACGCGTTTTATGCCGACGCTAAAAAAGGGTCGTGCTTGCGAGAAGAATATGAACTGCATGAATACGGTGTTAACTTATTCATTCTTCAAACCCAGATATTCACAAATTTTAGGCATTGCCCAACTTTTCAAAACAAGAGGGATGCAAGAGCTACACTGCAAATGAAAACATCTTAAAAACTGTCCACTAAATAAGACGTTATGATGCATCTTAAGAAATTTAACTTTAATTAAGATGCATC